>JAJOOS010003521.1:0-30214 GCA_029582725.1 Solanum chiquidenum | reverse complement strand
TATATATATATATATATATATATTCTTAATTAACATTCCGTATCCAATCAAAGCACATTATATGAATTGTCTTTTTCTTTGTTAATTAAATGTGGTCTAGGGGTCAAGGAGTACTATTTGTGCAGCTCACATTGGTTAAATGCATTGATTTTGCAAGTAGTTAGGTGTATTATATATATATATATTCTTAATTAACATTCCGTATCCAATCAAAGCACATTATATGAATTGTCTTTTTCTTTGTTAAATGTGGTCTAGAGGTCAAGGAGTACTATTTGTGCAGCTCACATTTGTCAAATGCATTGATTTTGCAAGTAGTTAGGTGTATATATATATATATATATATATATATTCTTAATTAACATTCCGTATCCAATCAAAGCACATTATATGAATTGTCTTTTTCTTTGTTAATTAAATGTGGTCTAGGGGTCAAGGAGTACTATTTGTGCAGCTCACATTGGTTAAATGCATTGATTTTGCAAGTAGTTAGGTGTATTATATATATATATATTCTTAATTAACATTCCGTATCCAATCAAAGCACATTATATGAATTGTCTTTTTCTTTGTTAAATGTGGTCTAGAGGTCAAGGAGTACTATTTGTGCAGCTCACATTGATCAAATGCATTGATTTTGCAAGTAGTTAGGTGTATAGTAATTATGTGCATGAGATTAATTGGGTCCCTACTACTCTTTCCTTCCGTCTTAATTTATTTAAAATATTTTTCTTTTATTAAATTAAATAAAAATATTTTTCTATAACTAAAAATAACTTTAAATTTAAAGTTCCTTTTTTTTTCCTCTTAATCAAATAAGTTTTTACTGTTAACTTTATCTTTTCAGAGAAAAAGAGAATTCATTCGATAACTTACAAGAATGCTATTTAGGTAGATGAATGTCTAGCTCAAGAGCACCTAGCTACAAAAATATATAAGATTTATTTTACACGATAAATTTCAATATTCATAATTTCTTGTCAAATTGTGAGTTGAATTAATCAATATCATAATTTTTTAAAATAAAATAATGTCACATAAATCGAGATGAAAAAATATTCCAACAATAAAAGATGTTTATGGAGGTTAAAAATTAAAATCATGTGCATAATAAAGAGTATTGACTCGTACTATCATTTAATTATCATGATGTTCCGATAAATAAAAATAATGTGAGTCTAGTCCTTCTATAGAAAGGAACGTGAGTTGCATTTCACTTGGTATTCGTAGACAATAAAATTTTAAAATTTGTTGCAATCCATTTTCAATTATCTATCTATATATAAAAGGAGAAGAAAAAGTGACACATGTCATCACCATAAAATTTTGAATTTTAAATTTTAATTTTAAAATAATTTAATTTGTCTTAGTTAGTTATTTTCAATTTAAATTTTAAAGTTTTAAAAACAAATTCAACGGATAGTTTTTAGGATAGAATTAGAAATAAATGCTTCTATTCTTTTTATCTTAAATTTTTTTAAACTATATCTTTATTGTTTAAATTTATTCAATAATTTTAAAATTTACATTTATTTCATAATTTTAAAAATTTAAATAATCAGTATTTTTAAAATTTCTTTATAATGCAATCAATAATAAGAAGAAGAATGTTACATATAAATTTAATTTTTAAATTATTTAATTTGTGTTAGTTAGTTATTTTAAATTTAAATAATAAAGTTTAAAAACAAATTCAACGGATTGTTTTTAGGATAGGATTAGAAATAAATGCTTCCATTATTTTATCTTAAATTTTTTCAAACTACATCTTTATTGTTTAAATTTATTCAATTATTTTAAAATTTACATTTATTTAATAATTTTAAATAATCAGTATTTTGAAAAAAATTCTTTATAATGCAATCAATAATAATAAGAAGAATGTTACATATAAATTGTTAATTTGTTTTAAAAGAGAAAGTTGGGAGTTCAAAATTTATTACAACTAAATTTCCATAAAATTTTGCTAAGAGATAAGTTTAAATTTATTTAAAAATTAAATTTAAATATAAAAGTAACTAATTCGTCCACAATAAAACGAAAACAAGCAGAAGATAAATATCACACTGCTATTAACCTCCGAGTCCACATCCGTAACTTCTCCAAACAATCCTCTGTAACTATAAACATTATTTGCATCTTCTTTTGTAAAGTATAAACTTCATTTACATATCAAATTGAGGAAAATGTGTTATTTTGATAAAGAAGGTAAGAATATATATTTTTTTATATATATTATCTTCTTATGAATTTTTTATTCAAATTTTGAAATTTATAGATTATGAGTTAAAAAATTGAAATACACTGTCTAATTTTGTGTTCTATTTATTTTGAAACTTTAATTTTCTTTACGATTTGATAGTTCTTCTTGACAATGTTTTGTTCTTCTTTGTTGCAGATTTGATATTCTCTAGCAATTTCATCTATAACGGTTTAAATTTCAATTTTCTTCATTTGTTACATCCCAAAAAAGTATAATAGTTATCGTAACAGAACAAGAAATACTTTTTTAGGTTTGCATTTATTTTCTTTTCAAAAATAATAATTTTTAGATCAATCATTGTAGAAAAAAGAATTGAATAAAGACGAGAATGACAATGTATAAAGAAATCTAGATAATATCATATAACTTAATTATTAATACTTAAAGTCAAGAATCTAATGTAAAATATTATTAAGACTCCATAATTCAAATTATTTATAAAAAAAAAAAAAAAAAACTAACAAAAAAGTAATATAATAAACGATATCTTTACTAATAAAAGTTAAAAATTATTAAAAAGGGAACTTATTATTTAAAAGGATCTCAATCTTTTATACTTTAAATTTATTGAAGTTTTATTTTAATTACATAAAAATTAATATATTTCCCCTACTTCTCCTTATTTATAGCAACATTCTTAATAATTCTTGATAATAATATTAATAATTAATAATAATTAATAATAATAATAATAATAATAATAATAATCTATCTTCTATCTTATATAATAATAGGAGAGGAAAAATAGCATATGTGTCATCACCACAATTAATCTTGAAATTTCACTATTTAAAAAATCAAATTTAAAAAAGAATTATGATTATTTTTTTTAAAAAAACATGTCAGATTTTTTATACAGTTAGAATGAGATATAATTTTAAATTTCAAAAACACAATTGCTAGGATGTCTCTCTAACAAACAAAAGGCAACAAATATCATTCTTCTCTTTCCAAACAGGAAAACTACCCGATTGTTATGAGACCAGCAAAAAAAATAGGTATAGTTGATCTTTTTCGTCTTCTTTTTTTCTTAAATATTGCTTTTTCTATTTAGCCTATTATTGAAACATGGTTCTTCCTTAACAGTATTAATTCTTATAAAGAATTTCTACTACTTATTGTCTTTTTGATGTAAATTTATTTTCGGATTTTAACTATACAATTTCATGTATATATTATTTATTATTTATGATTGCTTAAAACCATAATACTTATGGTTTTATTTGGACTTTTTAGATAACACAAGCCAACTAAATATGTCATTTTAATCTTTATTTTGAAAAAAAAAGTAATAATTATCCAACTAAATAGAAAGTTTTAAAACTTTCCATTACACTCCCACTTCTAAACAAATTGAAAAACTTTTAAATTAAATATTTATTTTAAAAAAACACGTATGAAAAAAATATGGTGTTTTAATCTTTATTTTGAAAAAAAAAATTACCCAACTAAATAAGGATTTAAAACTTCCCATTACACTCCTACTTCTAAACAAACTGAAAACTTTTAAATTTAATAATAATAATAAAAAAAATAATTAAAAAAAATCTGTTTAACCTAAATTAATAATAATAATAATAATAATTTTTTAAAAGAACAACCAACTAAATATGTCATTTTAATCTTTATTTTTTAAAAAAAGTAAAAATTATCCAACTAAATAGGAAGTTTTAAAACTTCTCATATCACTCCCACTTCTAAACAAATTGAATTTTTTTTAAAATTAATTATTTATTTTAAAAAAACACGTATGAAAAAAAAAGGTGTTTTAATCTTTATTTTGAAAAAAATAATAATTACCCAACTAAATAGGGATTTTAAAACTTCCCATTACACTCCTACTTCTAAGCAAATCGAAAAACTTTTAAATTAAAATTATTTATTTAAGAAACCCACGTATGGAAGTTTCTTTTAAAAATTTTCATTTAAATATTATTTAATATTTTAAGTTTTATTTCAGATTTTTTTATTTGCATTTTAAAATAAATATTTTTTTAATAAGATATAACCTATAATCTAAAAAAATATAACTAATAATAATAATAATAATAATAATAATCCAATTATAATGTTATGATAAACATAATTTTATGTCTTCTATGTTTATTATTATTATTAATATTTATTTAATTATTTATTTTTGCAGATTTTCAACCTTAGCAGAAGATAAATGAGAAATTGTCATTGAAAAAAATTATAAAGTGATAATCTCTATCACTATCATAAACACAGAAGGTATTAATTTATGTTTTCACAATGTTACTTTTAAAGGACAATCAAATTTTAAAACTGGAAAATATTTTATGAGAAATAAAATTTAAATTTTTGAAATTAAGATAAATAATATTTATCTATATTTAGCTAGCGTTATATTCTATCTTGAACAATATCACTATTATAAGTCATTTAGCAAATTTAAGACTATTCACAATATTATATAACTATATTAAATTAAGTTAAAAATTGTGATTTTAAAATATGTGATAAGTTTTTAATATCCATATGTTTTCTGATATAAATCAAATTAAAATTTAATATATCCTCTACATACATTGATTAAATCTAATATAGTGATTGTACTAATTAAGATTATTTTTAACTTTATATCAATTTTCTATTATATTTTACGCAAATTAATACGATAAATAATATTTTGAATCTTTTAATTATGAATAAAACATATATAAAATGTTTCAACATGTTATTTAGTCTTATGATATCAAATATTTCATATGGAAGGTTAGAATTGATAAATTATTAACATAATTTTTTTATTCAACGACATAAAAAGAATAAATTATATATATATATATATAATATTTTAATACAATAAATTAAATTGTGTACTAATAATATTAATTTAATATTGCTCAAATACACAATTTAATGATTTCTATTATTATATTATTATTATAATAAATTAAATATATTATTAAGTGCATTATACATTTTATTAGTTATTTTTAATCATAAAATTATTACATTTTAAATCATCTGCGCAACGCACGGACACATATACTAGTATATAATAACAAGCAAAGAAAAATAAAAAGAAGCTACAAGAACCAATTAAGCAGGGCAACATGTAGATAAAATCCAAGCCCTAATTTGAACTTTACACTGCTAGGATTGATTAATGTGCAATGTATGGTATATACACCTTAGGATGCTACTTCAATTATACACAAATAGATCTTTTCCAGTGCAAAATTAAAAGAAATTAAAATATCATTCTCATTGTGGGCCACACAGTTCCAGACAAAAAAAGAAGAGAAAATCTCACTTACCATGCGACAACTAGGTTCTGGGGTCATTTTAGAATAACTAAATTTTTTGCTCTATTGCTATTATTATTTTACTTTTTATATTTCTTTCGTATTGTTGGGTTTTAGGCTAATTTGTCTTGGTGGAATAGACGAGTGTCATCACGTCAATTTTTGGATTGTAACATTTGCGTTCTCTACAAAAAAGGTATTCTTATATATGTTATTTTCGTTTTTCTATCCTATTAATTTAGATTCATTTATTGTTGATAATGATAAATATTTTTTTGAAGGAAATATTATTTTGTAATTTGGATTAATTTTTTTACCAGCTTTCTTTGCGGTATATTATGATGATTTTTATAGATTCAAATAAAATCTTGTGTTCTTATTTTATAACCTATAAATGCCATAGTATTGAATCGAAATCAGGAGAAGTAAATAGAACCAAAATATTCACTACAAAGAAGTAAATTCTATTTATTCTGATGACATATATTGAAATAAAATAAACATATCTCAATGAAATATTAAACATGATAACTCATTACTATAGAAATTATGATTCTTCATAATAAAGGAGTTCCAATGGAATTCAGAATAAATTGAATATTGTAAGTAATATTATGTTCGGTCATTTTTCATTGTACGATATTGACTCTCCGACTAATCCAAATTCCGAGGGACACACTCTAACAATATTTTTTCATATCCAAAGCTCAAACTCGAGACCTCTGGTTAAGGATGGATGAATCATGCATATATATCCCTCCACAACTATTGTTGGTACTAATAATAACTTAATTCACTCTCTCTTACATATTGTGCAATATATTGGAATAAGTTGTTGAGTTCTACCAACAATATTGCGTTGGAGAAGAAGTTAATGTTACTTCATCCTTAACCAGAAGTGTCAAGTTCGAGTCTTGGATAAGAGTTATCTATGTTAGAAAGAGGGTTTCCCTCAATTTGGAACTTTCCATTATCCGAATCTAATTGTGTCCTAATAAGAATATCAGACACCAAGATAAAAATTATCTTGGTGACAACTTATTATTATTATAAAAATTATCATTCTTCAAGATAAAAAAGTCCCAATGGAATTTGGAATAAATTTTAAATTGTACTTAATATTATTTTCACTCGATTTTAATATATTATATTGAATTTTGGGTTAATTTCGATTATGAGTGACAATCTCTAACAAGATTTTCTTCATATCCAAGGCTCAAACCCGAGATCTCTTGTTAAGGATGGATAGATTATATACATCCCACCATAACTCTTGATGATACGTATAATGACTTAATTTACTTTCTCTATAATATTTGGCAACTTGTTGGATTTATTTATTTTGTTTTACCAACAAGGATTATGATTGAGTAGAAGTTAGTATTTCTTTATCCTTGACAAGAAGTGTCGGGTTTGAGTTTTGGGCATAAGTTTCCTTGGTTAGAAAGAGGTTTACCCTCAACTTGGGACTTTCCGCTATCCAAGTCTGATTGAGTCCCAATGAAAAACATCAGGCATCAATTAAAAAAATCTTTTGTTCGTGTACTTTTGAAAATAAGTTATTTTGCAAAAATAGTTTGAGGGCAAACTCAAAGATTGCGGTATTAGATTCAGAAATCCTCTATCTTTTCATGAATAACCACTCAATCTCCTTAATAAAACATTTACTTTTTTTTTTTTTTACTCTCTCCAAATAAATTATTGTCTTCATCTTCTTCTTTTTTATGTTCTATTAATTTAAATTCATTTAATGTTGATAACAAATTGTTTTATGAAAATGATTATTTGTCAGTTAGGTTAATTTTATGCCTAGTTTTGCTTATGGTATATGATGATGGTTTTTATAGCTACAAATAAAAATCTCATGATCTTAAACTATTTAATGACATGATATTGAATCAAACAAGTGTGGAGATATAGGACTTCCGAATAGAATAAAATATCCATTTTTTCAAATAAAAAGGGTATGTTGGCAAGAAATATATATAGTGTGTGGATAAATTTAAGCTATTTTTTCTTTCTTTCTTATGTTCGATATTCATTTGAATCTTATATCATGGATATCTTAAAGCAATATTACTTCTTAAATGTAAGATAGATGGTACATCTAGAGAAAATCCTCAAGAGGATCAAGGGAATTATGTACGAGGGATATGAATGTCAATCTATTTTCTAATAAGGCAAAAAAAATTATTATTTTACAATACACCAATACTCAAATATAAGTTATGACTATACTAAGGCAATGAGATATATCAAGAAGAACTAATATCAACCAGTGAAATTGAGATTGACTCCTTATTGTTAAGGAATTTCATGCTTAAAACTTGGGAGGTCTCATGGACAATAATTGAAGGGGTGAAAGAGATATGGATGAGGATGAGTATCAGATATATCTAAATAACTCATATTATAAGGGAAGGCAATCGACTTGCTAATCATATCGAGAATACAATACTAGATGAAGGAGAAGAAAATACGTAGTGTTTCATGGATCTAGGAGTATAGGGAAGGAGACTAATTAATAATGATAAGTTAAAATACCCTTACGTAAGGATCAGATCATGCAAGAGATGAAAAGTTGGGGTGAAAAAGGGAAGGTGCTCACTGCTTATCAAGAACAAATCTCCTGATGGGAGGAGAACATGATAACAAAACTTTTAACTAATCTAGTTTCTTTTATTTCAAGTATTCATGGAAGATAAAAAACAATGAAGCAATTTTGGATATTTATTGAAAAGTACATAAACAAATTTGGTGTAATCTTTTTAGGATTGGCTTAGTCAAAAACAACTTAATTGAACTGGTTTAATAGATATGAATCATATCAATGATGCACCCAACTACATAAAAACACAATCATAAAAGAACTCAAGAACAAAAATGCAGACATCAACACAACAAACAATACATAATAATAAGCAAATGAAAATAACAAGAAGCTATAAGAACCAAATAAGCATGGCAACATGCAGATTATATCCAAGCCCTAATTTTAATTTTTAACTACTAGGGTTGATTGATATGCAATGTAGGTTATTTACACCGTAGAATGCTACTTCTATTGTACACAAATAGATATTTTCCAGAGCAAAATGAAAAGAAATGAAAATATCAATCTCACTATGGGGCACATAGTCTCAGACCAAAAAAATAAGAAGTAAAAAATAAAAAGAGAAAATCTCACTTATCATGTGACACTCAGGTTTAGGGGTTATTTTATAATGACTAAGTTTTCCGCTCTACTGCTATTATTATTTTACTTTCCACATTTCTTCATAGTGTTGGGCTTTAGGCTGACTTGTCTTGGTGGGACAGACGAGTGTCATGACCCCCACTTTTGGATTGTAATATTTGTGTTCTCTACATAAAAGTTATCCTTATGTATGCTATTTTCTTTTTTTCTATCCTATTAATTTAGATTCATTTATTGTTGATAATGATAAATATATTATTGAAGGAAATGATTGTTTGTAATTTAGATTAATTTTTTTACTAGCTTTCTTTGTGGTATGTGATGATGATTTTTATAGATCCATATAAAATCTTGTTTTCTGGTTTTGAATCAAAATCATGAGTAAATAGTACTTAAAAAAAATTATTACTAAGAAGTAAATTCTATTTATTCTGCTGACATATTTATATTTTATTTTCAACACATATTTAAAATTCAAAAATAACATATCTCAATGAAATATTAAACATAATAACTCATTATTATTGAAATTGTGGTTCTTCATAATAAATGAGTTCCAATGGAATTCAGAATAAATTGAAAATTGTAATTAATATCGTATTCACTCAGTTTTCATTATACCATATTGACTCTCCAACTAATTTGAATTCCGAGGGACAACTAACAATATTTTTTCATATTCAAGGCTCAAACTCGAAACCTCTGGTTAAGGATGGATGTTTCATATACATCCCTCCATAACTATTGTTGGTTCTAATAATAACTTAATTCACTCTCTCTTGCATATTCTGCAATATGTTGGATTAAGTTATTGAGTTCTACCAACAATATTGTGTTGGAGAAGAAGTTAATATTACTTCATCCTTTACTAGAAGTGTCAAATTTGAATCTTAGGCATGAGTTATCTTTGTTAGAAAGAGTTTTACTCTCAATTTGGAACTTTTCATTATCCGAAACTAATGATGTCCCAATAAGAATATCGGACACCAAGTAAAAAACCTTTTCTTATTTTAAGTATGAAAAATAGATATTTGCAAAAAAAAAAATTGAGGGTGAGCTCATAGATTATGAGATTGGACTCATCAAATCTCCATCTTTTAGTGAATAACTCCACAATCTTTTCATGAAAACTTTTACTTTTTTTAATTGTTCTCTACATATAAAGTATTGATTTTATATTTATTTTATTTATTTTATGTGGTATTAATTTAGATTTATTTAATGTTTTAAGATAAAAAAAAATCTGAAGGAGATGATTGTTTGTCAATTAGATTAATCTTATGCCTAATTTTCATTGTGGTGTATGATGATGATTTTATAGCTCCAAATAACATTTTTGTGTTCTTAAATTATGAAACGGCATGGTATTGAATCAAATTAGGAGGAGTAAATTAGAATAGAAATTTACTAGTATGATGAGAATTATATATATTCTAATGCCATATTTATATTTTCTTATAAAGTTTCTTTTGAACAGATATTGAAAGGTAATAAATAACACATTTCAATGAAATATTAAATGTGAAAATTATTTATTATCATAAAAAACTCTTCAAGATAAAAGAGTTCTAATAGAATTTGGAATAAATTGTAATTAATATTATTCTCACTCGGTTTCAATATATCATATTGAATCCCCGGTTAATTTGGATTCTGAGGGACAGTCTCTAACAAGATTTTCTTCATATCCAGGGCTCAAATCTGAGACCTCTGATTAAGGATGAATGGATCATACACATCCCATCACAACTTTTGTTGGTACTTATAATGACTTAATTTACTTTCTCTATAATATTTGGCCATCTGTTAGATCTATTTGTTTTATTCTACCAACAAAGTTGAGTAGAAGTTGGTATTTTTTTAATCCTTAACCAGAAGTGTCAGTTTCGAGTCTTAGGCATAAGCTACCTTGGTTAGGAAGAGGTTTACCCTCAACTTGAGACTTTTTGTTATCCAAATCTGATTAAGCCTCAATAAGAATATCGGACATCAATTAAACAAAATCTTTTCCTCTTGTACTCATGAAAACCAGTCATTTTGGGAAAAAAAATTGAGGATAAACTCAAAGTTTGTGGGATTAGATTCATCTTCTATCTTTTAATGAATAACCACTCAATCTCCTTAATAAAATATTTACTTTTTTTTTTGTTTTTGTACTCGTTACAAATAAAGTATTTTCTTTATCTTTTTTTTTATGTTCTATTAATTTAGATTCATTTAATGTTGATAACAATTATTTTTTTTATGAAAATAATTATTTGCCAGTTAGATTAATTTTTTGCTTAGTTTTCCTTATGGTATATGATGATGATGATTTTTATAGTTACAAACAAAAATTTCGTGTTTTTAAACTATTAAATGATATGGTACATAATAAAACAGGTGTGGAGATATAGAACTTTCGAATAGAATAAAATATCCATTTTTAAAATAAAAAGGGCATGTTGGAAAGAAAGATAGTCTATGAATAAGTCTAAGATATTTTTTCTTTCTTTCTGATGTTCGATATTCATTTGAATCTTATATCATAAATATCTTAAATTAATATTACTTGTCAAAATGTATTATAGATGGTACATCTAAAGAAAATCCTTACAAAGGATCATGGGAATTTTGTAGGAGGGATATGAATGGCAATTTATTTTCTAATAAGGCAAAAGAATGAGTAATTTACAATACACCAATACTCAAACAGAAGTTATAACTATACTAAGGTAATGAGTTATATAGAGGATAACTAATATCAACAGGTGATAATTGAGATTGACTCCTTATTGTTAAGATATTTGATGCTTAAAACTTGTGAGGTCTCATGGAAAATAATAGAAGAGTTAAAAGAGATATGGATGAGGTTGAGTAACTAAAATATCTGAATAACTCAGATTATAAAGGAAGGCAACTGACACGCTAATCATCTCCAAACTACAACACTAGATAGAGGAGAAGCAAATACGTAGTATTTCTTGGATCTAGGAGTGTAGGGAAGGATACTAATTAATATTGATTAGCTAAATTGCCCTTACATAAGGATCAAATCATTCAAGAGATGAAAAGTTGGGTGAAAAATGGAAGGAGTTCACTAATTATCATGAACAAATCCCCTTATGGGAGGAGAATATGATAAACAAAACTTTTAACTAATCTAGTTTGGTTGATTGCAAGTATTCATGGAAGACCAAAAATAACGACACACTTTTGGATCTTTATTGAATAGTACATAAACAAATTTGGCGTAATCTTTCTAGGATTGGCTTATAGTTAAAAACAACTTAATTGAACTGGTTCAATAGATATGAATCATACCAAAGATGCACCCAACTACATAAAAACACAACCATACAAGAACCCAAGAACAAAAAAGCAAGCACTAACACAACAAACATTACATAATAACAAGCAAAGAAAAATAAGAAGAAGCTGCAAGATCCAAATAAGCATGGCAACATGAAGATTAAATCGAAACCCTAATTTCAATTTTACAATGCTAGGATTAATTGATTTGCAATGTATGGTATTTACACTTTAGGATGCTACTTCTATTGTACACAGATAGATCTTTTCTTGTGCAACATTAAAAGAAATGAAAATATCATTCTCATTGTGGGTCACACAGTTTTAGACCAAAAAAATAAAAATAAGAGAAAAAACACTTATCATGCACCACGTAGAGAACAATATCATAAACGAATCCTAGTTAAAGATGCGGGAAAATATGAGTAGTTGAATTAATAGCTAGACAACATCAAGAAACACAAGAAGAAGGCTAGATGAGTTTCAGAATAGAAAATCTCAAATGAAACCACTAGACTAAACTTTTCAGATCCCAAATAATTTCAATAGAACAAACACTAAAGCATTTAAAAAAAAAAAAAAGCTTGAAAATGAGAGAGTTGCCGATTAAAAAATTTGTCGAGTTTCAAGATGGAATTTTATTGATTCCATCCGTCTCGAAATGTGGAAATTGGTCTATGGGAGTTGTCGGTTTCAGATTTGGAGTCTTTTTGAGGATTTGAGCTGTAAGTTGGAAAATTATGAAATTTTAGGATTTGGGTTGACATTTGTCAACATTTGGAGTTTGGATGCTCAGATGAGAACTCTGAGAGTTTGTTGGATTCGGAGAATGATTTCAAACCTAGGTGAGGTCATGGCTGAATTTTTAATGGTTCCGAGCTTGATTTAGCCTTTCTGAGTGTTATGTTCCTTTCTTGTGACTTTCACAAATCTCAGATCAAAAAGACCTTAGATTCATATTTTGATGGTTCCATTGAGTCCATAATGCCGAGTATAGTCAAATTGCATATTTGGTTTTTGTGTATGGAGTCCCCAATGAATTCTGAGGTTCCATTTGATGATTTTGAGAGTTGATTGTGTTTTCTGGTACATGTTGACCTTGCGATCACAAAGGATCTTCACTTTCATGAGGGTCGTGATAGCGAAGATCAGTTCACTTTGGGAAGGGTTAAGTGTTCAGACCTTCATGAAAGTGGGGGCTGTATCACGATTGTGACCTTTGCATTAGTGAAGGTGAGTCATGAAAGTGAAGGCAGAGTATTTTTAGGGGTTCACATAAGCGAACTTGGATTTTCTTAAGTGACATTAGAGAGGGTTTTGGCCTGCAATTTCAAGGGTTTACCTAGTGTTCCCCATTTTGAATTTTGGAAACCCCTTGGAGGCGATTTCAAAGAGATTTCTTGTGCCAAATTATTTGGGTAAACCTTTGTGCTCCTAAAACTTTAATTCCCTTTTTATCATTTATTGATTTTAACATCAAAACTTGGAATTTTGATTGGCAAATGACAAGGTTTTTCAAGAACTTGAGTTCTAATGTAAAATGGTGATTATGAACTAATTTTAATTCTTTTTTTGAAATGGTTTTTACCAACGAGTTCCAAATGCCTTCATTAACGTTTTCAAGTAAAAACTTTTGGATCCAAACCTCATTTTTTGAATTGGGTTTTTGAGTTAATTTGGCCCATTCTTCAAAATCAATGATTTAGCTGTTGTTATTTCCAGAATCTTATTGTATTTACTTGATTGAATTAGATTATGTGACTTTTGATATTGTTCGAAAAGGAATCTTCATGTCATGGATTGCCTGTTGATTGAATTGAGACAAGTGATCTTCTAAACCTTGTAAAACTTGTAGAAACTTCTATTTCCCTTCATTATGTGTGTTGTGGAATAATAGGAATAAGGTGATGGATTCAATTATTCCACTTGATTGATCATAATGAATAAAAAGGGGATTAATGAAAAAATAAACATGTTGATATTTGTGCATTGTGAATTGCCTTGTTGTGGATCCTAATTTGTTGATGGACGAAATGCTTTGATGGCATCATTGTGAACTTGAAATTGCTTCTATTTATCTTCTCTTCCTTATGGTTTGAAATTATTTATTTGTATTGAATTCTATGCACAGTGATGAGACATGTGGTAATTGTGCCGAAGGAAATTATTTTGGATTGTGATATTGATATGGATGTTATTACGGGTGTTATTGATGTCGAGGTCGTTACCAATAAGTGTTATTGATATTGAGGTCATTTTCGGTGAGTGTTATTGATGCTTAGATCATTACCGAAGAGTGCTATTGAGCTCAAGGTCATTACCGGCGAGTTCATGGACTATGGGTGCTTCTCTTTAGTCCTGATTGATATTATACATGATAATTTTGATATTTGTATTCAGTGTACATGATTAGTGTGCTTGATGATTGTGATACTTGTGATTGTTATATGTAATACTTGTGATTGATATACTTGATAATTATGAATGACATACTTGATACTTGTTAATTAGTTGTTGAATTGTGACAGTTGGACTGTATGTGATAAGCCTTGTGCGTTGCGTATTATAAAATTGTTAAGTTGGACTGATTTCTATGCAGGTTGTAGTTGAGGTGATTTGGTTGGGAGAAAAGGAGTACTCGTATTGTAGCTTGGTTTTTCCTTGCTTAGTAGGTTACTTGTTGAGTACTATGTTGTTTGATACTTACTCCTTGCTTCTACACTTGTGTAGGTTCCGAGCATGGACTCATGCGATCTTTCTTCTTCATCTATTTTCGAGTCTTTCTGGGGATACATTGAGAGGTAGTTGCTTGTCATCCCGGTGGCCCCTCTTATTCCCTACTTTATGTTTTGTTTTATTCGAGAAACAAGGGCATTGAGACTTGTATTATCTTTCAAATTATGTAATATTATACTAGTGGTTTGTACACGTGACAACCTGGTTTTGGGGTTATTTTAGAATAACTAAGTTTTTTTCTATATTACTATTATTATTTTACTTTCCGTATTTCTTTTTTATTGTTGAGTTTAAGGCTGACTTATCTTGGTGGGATAAACGAGTCCCATCACATCTTCTTTTGGATTGTGATAAAAGGTATCAAAGTCCTAGGTTCATAGGTTTCACGTATGTACAATCCAAGTCTAAGTAAGGTCCCGAGGATCGGTATAAAGACGTATGTACTTATCTTTGAGAGGCTAGGAAGATTGTTAGAGAACTTCCTTTTATTCACTTTTTCTTATCGTGCATGGTTACCTTCGTTAGTGCTTAGTTTCTGCATTTTATTTTTGCATATATCAAGGACCCAAGCTTTTATTTCCATTAGTAGAGTGAAGGTTGTCCCCCCAGGCAGTTGTTGAGACCCCATCTAATCGTAAGGGTAGGGCCTGAGCTAGAGGTCGTGCTCATGGAGTAGCACTGGCTAGAGGTCATTCCTGTTGAGCGGCATTAGCTAGAGGCTGAGTTAGAAAGGTTCCACTGAGCCACATGTTGAGGCTGTTAAGGACCAGGTTTTTCTTGAGTTTACAACTCTTTTGTTCAGGATACCTTTTTAAGGATTTTGGGTGTGTTGTAAAATTTCTCTAAGGGTGGTGTGACCAGTACACCACAAGGTTTTCATATGAGAGTTGGGGCGCAGATCCCACATTAGCAGTAGGGTCTGGTTATTTATGATCAGATGGGTCAGCCACTAGTGGTTCCTGCACCGATTGTTGGTGCACAGATTGATGCTGAGGTAATTCTGACAGTAGATGATCAATTGTGTTATAAGAGGTTACAGAAGATGAAACCACCCTAGGGTGGTAAGAGAGAGGATGCTCATGAGCTCTTAATTTTTTGCCAACAGATGATAGAGGCAGTGGATATAGTTGATGCACGTGGTATTTGCTTTATTTCACTTTAGCTCTATGGACCTACCAGGGAGTAGTGGAGGACTTATATGATGTCTACACCAGTTTGATCTCCTCTGATAGAGTGGGATGTGTTATCTAGTGCTTTTTCAGGTCCATTTCATTCCTTAGGAGCGTAAGGGAGGAGAGCTCTTTGAGATTTGAGGACTTGAGAAAGGGTAGCTTGTCTGTCATAGAGCATGAGGCCTATTTTTGTGAGCTATCCAGGCATGATATGACTATTGTTCCGGATGAGGCAGAGAGAGTCCACATGTTCGTGAGAGGGTTAAATTTCACCATCATGTCTTATATGTTCAAAGCATCTAGAAAAGGGGCTTCCTTTCAGTCCATCGTGAGTACCTACAAGGAGGCAGAGTTGATAGTTAGAGAGAAGGTTAGGGACCCCAAGAGTGGGCAGACGTCCCGAGGATTCAATGGTTCTGGCCGAGATGGCCATGGTAGCTCATAAGGTCCTCCACAGTAGCCATCCACATTGAGGTCTTATTTTGGATATGGAGATCCAAGTCATATGATTTGACAGTGTCATGACAAATTTACTCAGGACCCTATCATACTTATTTAGCTAGAGATTCAAAGGTTAGTCCGGTAGCGGCAGTATGGATTCTAGTAGGGGTTCTACAGCTGAGTAGGGTGGTGGTCGGGGCACTACTCCAATTGAAGGTGGTCAAGAGGGACAAGTGTTATATTTTTCCAGGGAGGCCAAAATTGAGATTTCTAACATTGTGATTACGAGTATCATCCTAGTTTTCCATCGACCTGTGTATGTATTGTTAGATACGAGGTCTATTTTCTCGTATGTGTCTACATACTTTGTATTTCTATTTGATATAATGTCCGATAGCATACTTATTCCTATTTGTATTTCTACACGGGTGGGTGAGTCCTTAGTGGTGGATCGAGTGTATCGATCCTTTTTTGTTTCTTTGGTTGGGTATGATACTTGAATAGACTTCATCATTCTGGGAATGGTAGACTTTGATATTATTTTTGGTATGGATTAGCTCTTCTCGCATAATGTCATTCTTGATTGTTAAGCTAAGATTATGACCTTAGTGATGTTAAGTGTTAGTGGTTCTTAACCTAGCAAAGTTATCTCCTTCATTCGAGCTTAGCGATTAGTTGATAGATGGTGTTTGTTTTATTAGGCTTCTATTCAGAATACTATCATGGAGCCACCTCCTATGGATTCTGTTCCCGTGGTTTGAGAGTTTTTGGATGTATTTTCTTCTAATATTCCAGATGTTCCTCTGGGTAGGGACATTGATTTTGCTATTGACTTGGAGCTAGGCACCAAGCACATATCTATCCCTCATTATCATATATCACCACCAGAGTTGGAGGAGCCGAATGATCGGTTGTAAAACTTGTTGAGTAAGAGGTTTATCTGCCCAGTGTATCTCTTCCTAGAAGGTATTGGACGAAAGATATGCACATTGATCTTTCTCCAATATCTCTTAGAGCGTTGTTGTCTTGTAGGTACCCTTATCCTGTTTGTGAAGAAGAACTATGGAACCACGAGGATGCGTATTGACTACCGGTAGTTGAACAAAGTGACAGTGAAGAACAAATACCCTCTTCCTCATATTAATGACTTATTTGACCAACTTTAGGGAGCATCTTTCATTTCTAAGATTGATTTGAGGTCAGGCTATCATCAGTCGAAGATTAGGGCATCAAATATCCCTAAGATATCTTTCAGGACTCGATATGGGCACTATGAGTTTCTTGTGATGTCTTTCAGTTTGACTTATTCCCCTATATCATTCATGGAGTTAATGAACAGAGTATTTCGCTACTATTTGGATTTATGTGATAGTCTTTATTATTGACATAATGGTGTACTTCAAGACTGAGGAGGACCATGATCGACATTTGAGGATTTTTCTCCAGAGATTGAGAGAAGAGATGTTATATGAAAAGTTATCGAAGTACGAGTTTTGGCTTGATTCTATTGCATTTCTAGGACACGTGGTGTCCAAGGAGGGTATTCGGGTGTATCCAGGCAAGATTGAGGTAATTAGAGGTTAGACCACACCTACTTCAGTTATTAAGATATAGAGTTTTGTGGGACTACCGGGAAATTACAAATGATTTGTCCAGTGCTTCTCTACTATTACATATCTTTTTACCAGATTGACTCGACACTCGATAGAGGATGAGATTCTAGTGGTCTAATGAGTGTGAGGAAAGCTTTTAAAAGCTCATAACCGTATTGGATTCGGCTCATGTGTTGACTTTACCCGAGGAGGATGTGGACTTTACTATTTATTACGATGATTTTGGAGTCAGACTGGGGGTGTTTTGATGCAGAAGGGAAAGGTGATCACCTATGCTTCTAGGCAGTTGAATACCCATGAGAAGAACTACTTTACTCATGATTTAAAGTTGACAATTGTGGTATTTCTACTTAAGCTATAACGGCATTATGGTGGCATTATTTGTATAGGGTGCATTGTGATTTCTTCACTGACTATCAGAGTCTTCAATACATTTTCAGTCAGAGGGATCTGAACTTGAGGAAGCGCAGATGGCTTGAGTTACTAGAGGACTATGATATCACCATATAGTATCATCCAGGGAAGTCCAATATGGTGGATGATGTTTTGAGTAGGAAAACTTCTAGTATGGAGAGTTTTATTGCTATTAGTGTTGAGGAGAGACCATAAGCTAGAGATTCTCAGAGGTTAGCCAACAGTCTTGTTCGGTTGTAGATTTTTGAAGAGAGTGGTAGTTTGATTGCGTTCTTAGAGGCTCGATATTCCTTAGTTTAGCAGATTCATGAGCATCAATTCGACAATCAGAAATTGTGTCTCATTCGAGACAAAGTATTGAGAGGGGAAGCCAAAGAGGTTGTCATTGATTTTGATAGTGTCTTGAGGATCGGAGGCAGGATTTGTGTACCCAAGGTGGGCAAGATAATTATACCAATTCTTTAGAAGGCCCATTGTTCTTGGTATTCCGTTCATCTGGGAGAAGAAAATATGTATCATGATCTGATTCAGCATTACTGGTGGTGTGGCATGCAGAGGGATATTGCAGATTTTGTATTTATATGCTTAACTTACCAACATGTCGGAGGTGTATATCAGACGATGCCTATTTCTACATTGAAATGAAAGCGTACTACTATGGATTTTGTTGTGGGTTTGTCTACCACTGTTGGTGGTTAGGACTCCATGGGTGGTTGTAGATAGGCTAATCAAGACCGCCCATTTCATCCCTTTTTGGGTGTAGTATACGACGGAGAAGTTAGCCCACATTTATATCAGTCAGATTGTCCACTTCATGGAGTCCATGTTTCCATTGTTTTCGATCGAGGCTTATTATTCACTTCTCATTTAAGGAAGATTTACCACACAGTTTGGATACTCGGTTAGATATAAGTACTACCTTTCATCCTCTAATTGACGGGCATTCTGAGTGGACGATTCAGGTGTTAGAGATATGTTTTGAGCATGTGTGATCGACTTTGGGACAAGATGTGATCAGAATTTGCCCTTAGTAGAGTTTGCCTACAACAAAATTTATCACTCTAGTATTCATATGGCCCAATTTGAGGCATTGAATGGCAGTTAGTGTATATCTCTGATCTGTTTGATTTGTCTTAGATGGAATCTTTAGATATAGACTTGATTAGAGAGGCTATGGAGTAGGTTCATGTGATTCAGAGTAGACTGTTGATAGCCAGAGCCGATAAAAAAGTTATGCAGACCAGAGAATTTGAGCCATAGTATTTATGGAGAGTGATTATGTTTGGCTCCGAGTGTTACCCATGAAGGGTGTGATGAGGTTAAGGAAGAAGGGAAAGCTTAGCCCTAGGTTCATTGTCCATTTTGATATTTTGAGCTAAGTAGGAGAGATGACCTATAAGTTGGCCTTTCCTCCTATCTTATCAGTTATGCATCCTATGTTTCATATATCCATGCTCTGGAAGTACGTGCCAGATGATTCCCACATGCTTTCACTTGATTCAATAGTGTTGGGTCCAGACTTGTCCTTTGAGGAGGAGCCTATAGCCATATTTGATAGGCGGGTATGAAAGCTCAGGACCAAGGAGATTGCTCCAGTGAAGGGGCAGTGGAAGGACCGTTCAGTTGGTAAGGTTACTTGGGAGACAGAGTCTGACGTGTGTGCAAGATATCCTCAACTTTTGAGGCTCTAGGTACTTTCTTTTACTTAATGTTCGAAGACAAACATGGTTTTTAGTGGTGGATAATGTAATGACCCAATCAGTCATTTTTGGAAATTTTGTAAAATTTACTATTTTAACCATCCCTATATTAACCCCAAGCTAGATTTTGAAGTTTTTTTTTCAAGCTTTGAGTAAAAATTTATGAATTATGTATGTTTTGGGTTTTGAACGGCTAAAGTTGTTAAAAATAGTTTTTGGTCTCTTTTGGAGTTTTGAGTGTCGGAATGGAATTACGTCGATTCTATTAGTCCCGAAATGTGTAAATTGGTCTAAGGGAGTTGTTGATTTCATAATCGGAGTCTTTTTAAGGATTTGAGGTCCAAAGTTGAAACAATGTAAAAAATTTGCCTTTGGGTTTACTTTGGTCAACATTCGGAGTTTGGATGCTCAAATTAGAATTTCGAGAGTTCCATTGGATTCGAGGGATGATTTTAGGCCTAGGTGAGGTCTTGGTTAAATTTTAGAGGTTTAAGCTTGATTTTTGCCTTTTTGGGTGTTATGTTCCTTTCACAGATGTCGAGTCAAGGAGACCTCATAATTGTGTTCGATGGTTCCACTGAATTCAGAATGTCAAGTATAATCAAATGGTATATTTGATTTGTATTTACGAGGTTTTGAATGAATCCTAAGGGTCTATTTGATGATTTGAAAGTTGGTTGTGTTTTCTGGTGTCTATTGACCTCATGATTGCGAAGGATCTTTTCTTTCGCAAGGGCCGCATTAGCAAAGACCGGTTTGATTTTGTGAAGGATCAAGTGATCAGACCTTTACGAAAGCGAAGGTCTATTGAAGATCACGAGCTTTGCGTTAGTGAAGGTCAGCTCACAAAGTGAAGGCTGAGTATTTTTTTGGGTTCACTTAAGCGACATCAACGAGGGTTTTGGCCTGCAAGTTTACCCCATTTTTTCCCATTTTGAGTCTTGGAAAATCCTTGGAGGGAATTTCAATGAGATTTCTTGTGCTAAATCATTTGGGTAAACCTTTGTGACCGTAAAACTTCAAATCTCCTTTCATCATTAATGGATTTTAACATCAAAACTTAGGATTTTGATTGAAAAATTGCAAGGTTTTTCAAGAACATGAGCTCTAAAGTAAAATGGTGATTATGAATTGATTTTAGTTCATTTTTCAAAATAGTTTTCTTCAACGAGTTCCAAATGTCTTGGGATGAAAGAAGTACTCATATTCTAGCTTAGTTTTGCCTTGTTTAGTAGGTTTTTTTGTTGAGTACCATGTTGTTCGATACTCACCCAGACACATGTGATCTTTCTTTTTCATCTATTTTCTAAGCTTTCTAAGGATACATTGAGAGGTAGTTACTTGTAATCCCAGAGGACCCTTTTGTTCCTTACTTTAGGTTTTGTTCTATTCGAGAAACAAACGCATAGAGACTTGTATTATCTTTCAAATTCTGCATTATTATACCAGTGGCTTATACACGTGACAACCAAGTTTTCACGTTATTGTAGAATGACTAAATTTTCTGCTCTATTGCTATTATTATTTTTCTTTCCGTATTTCGTATTGTTGGGTTTGAGGTTGACTTGCTATTAATTTAAATTCATTCATTGTTGATAATGATAAAAAAAATAAAAGGGGGGGGGGATGATTGTATGTAATTTAAATTGATTTTTTTACTAGCTTTATTTGCGGTATATGATGATGATTTTTATAGCTCCAAATTTTTTTTGTGTTCTTAACATATAAATGTCATGTCAGGAGGAATAAATAATAACAAAAAAAATCACTACTAAGAAGTAAATTCTATTTATTCTGATGACATTTATATTTTCTTTTCAACACATTGAAAGTTCAACAATAACATATCTCAGTGAAATATTAAACATGATAACTCATTATTATAGAAATTATCATTCTTCATAATAAATGAGTTCCAATGGAATTCAGAATAGATTAAAAAATGTAATTAATATTGTGTTCACTCAGTTTTCATTATATCATATTGAATCTCTGAGTAATTCGGATTTCGAGGGACACTCTCTAACAATTTTTTTCATATTCAAGGCTCAAACTCGAGACCTCTGGTTAAGGATGGATGAATCGTATACATCCTACCATAACTATTGTTGGTACTAATAACAACTTAATTCACTCTCTCTTGCATATTCTGCAATATGTTGGATTAAGCTGTTGAGTTCTACCAACAATATTGTGTTGGAGTAGAAGTTAATATTCCTTCATCCTTAACTAGTGATGTCAAGTTCGAGTCTTGGGCATGAGTTACCTTTGTTAGAAAGAGGTTTACCCTTATTTTGGAACTTTACATTATACGAATCTAATTGAGGCTCTTGTACTAATGAAATCAAACATTTGCAACAACAAAAAAAAATTTGGGGGTGTGCTTAAAGATTATGAGATTAGTCTCATCAAATCTCCATCTTCTAGTGAATAACTCCACAATCTCCTTAATGAAAATATTTACTTTTTATTTGTTTTGTGTTTTCTACATATAATGTATCATTTTTTTTGTGCTATATATTAGTTTAGATTCATTTAATGTTTATTACGATAATTTTTTTGTGAAGGAGATGATTGTTCGTCAATTAGATTAATCTTATGCCTAGTTTTCATTGTGGTGTAGTATGATTATTTTATAGGTCTAAATTAAAAAATTGTGTTCTTAAATTACTAAATGGCATGGTATTGAATCAAAATCAGGAGGAGTAAATTACAATAGAAATTCAATAGTAAGATGTGAATTCTATATATTCTGATGTCATATTTATATTTTCTTTAAAGTTTCTTTTAAACACATATTGAAAGGTAAAAAATAATACATCTCAATGAAATATTAAACGTGACAACTTATTATTAATATTATAGAAATTATCATTTTTCAAGATAAAAGAGTTCCAATAGAATTTGGAATAAATTATAAATAATAATTAATATTATTTTCACTCGTTTCAATATATTATATTGAATCCCCGATTGATTTGACTTTCGAGGGACACTCTCTAACAAGATTTTCTTCATATTCAAGGCTCAAACTCGAGACCTCTGGTTAAGGATAGATGAATCATATACATCCCACCACAACTTTTATTGGTACTAATAATGACGTAATTTACTTTCTCTTCAAAATTAGGCAATATGTTGGATTTATTTGTTGTGTTCTACCAACAAAGATTTTGGTTGAGTGGAAGTTTGTATTTATTTATCCTTAACCAGAAGTGTCAAGTTCGAGTCTTGGACATGAGTTACCTTGGTGAGAAAGAGGTTTACCCTATATTTGGGACTTTTTGTTATTCAAATCTAATTGGGTCATAGGTGTGAAAATATGTGTTAGAAAATAAAGAGGTTATTGAACAGAACATACGGTGGGAACCAAAGGAAGGTACTTTTAGCATTTGGTATGATAATTGGATCGGTCTTGGTCCTTTATATCTACAAACTTATGAATTGTTGGGGTGTCATGTAGATGTTTTCTTGAAAGGGATGATTGGGACTTTAGTATTACGCAAGACATCTAGCCTAATAACCTAGTTGAGCATATTAGAGTAAATGAGAAATTCACTGTCAAATCTACTTGGTACATCCTCAGAAATAGATCTCCCTCTAGTGATGACTTTAAGAAGTCGTGGGTGACTGAGATTCATTTTAAAATTTCCTTTTTCGGATGTAAGGTATGGACACACAGAGTTCCTGTGACTGATATGGTATCTTCTTGGGATCATAACGTTTCTAATTTATGTCATTGTTGTAGATCTCTTATGTGAGGGAAACATTAGAACATTTAATCTTATTGGGAGAAATAACGACTTTTATTTGGAATTACTATGCTAGGGCTGTTGGATTACTAGGTCCTTGGGTATACGTTAAACAAACTATGAAGAAATGGTGAGAGTTCCAAGGTAAATGTAGAGTGAAGATGGTTTGTCAAGCAATTCCTACTATTATTCTTTGGTTTCTATGGAAGAGAAGGAATACAATTTTACATGGTGGTTCTTATTCTAGTGACAAAGTTATATGGGATATCAATGTTGCCATTCATAAGTTTGTTAGGTTAAAGTTCAACTTCTTAACTTTCCCTAATAATTGGCCTCAGATGATTTGTCAATTGTTAGGGTGGTTGAAATGTAATATTGATGGAGCTTTTAGAGGTAATTAAGGTCCAAGTGATGTTGCGTTCTATGTGAGAAATCATGACGACAATCTAGTGGGAGTTAAATGCGTACAAATTGTTGATTTAGCTAACTTTGTGGTTGAGGCTAAGGCAATAAGTGAAGGGCTTCAATATTGTTTTGATAAAGGGTTCTCCAATATTATCTTGGAATTAGATTCACTATCTATTGTTAACATTATTAATGGAACCTATGAGGTTCATTGGAGTATTTCAATGGAAGTCAATGAAATAAATAGGATCAGAAGTGTCATTATAGTGAGAGTACAACACTCCTTAATGGAGGAAAATATTCTTGTTGAATTTTTCGCTAACCTAGTTTGTAGTTTTGCTGATACATATGAATTCAATTCATTTTATGAAGTTTCAAGTAAAGGGAAGAGAATTATCAATCTTGATAAAAAATAGTACTCAAATAATGAGAATTAAGAAGATGAACTCAACTAAGAGTTATAATTAAGAGTTAGAAGGTTCGCTATCTTTTGTACAAGTTACACTACTGAGATACAAGCGATGCTACAAACGAAGTTTTTGGATTGATGTCTAGTTAAGTTTGAAGAAATTTTGATTGATTGACAATATTTTGAACCCGGCGAGATCTTTGAGGTGTTCATTTTATACTAAATAAGGACTTAAAAGTATTACTCATTAACATCAGATAAGCCGAACTTAATTTAACTCAATCACAATTTTCTATTGTAACATATTTGAAATAGTAGTCCAATTTAATATATAGACCTTTTATGGTGGTATTATTTCATATTGAGGGATTATTTCCATTTTCGGAGAAGTGATGAACGGGAAAATTATTTCAAGTAAAGTTCGAATACATGATAGGAATAATAGAGCTGAGTTGGCTGCTTTAGCACTAATATTGATGGCTACTAACCCCTATAGTGTGCGATCTTGTTAGAAAGCAACTGAATTCCCCACACAAGATGATGGTAATTATCCACCACAAAAAAAGAGTGAAGTTGTGAGATATCAGATCTAAATTCTTGACAAATTGAGTCTGAAATTGGAAAATAACTCAAAGTGGTAGAAACTTATCTGACATCATCATTTCATATTCGTCTAGACTTGAGCCCAGATCTAGCTCACATAAGTGGTAAAATCAGTGTCAGCCATTGGCGGGGAGGAGACTTTATCAAATGAAATTATTCTTGGTTTAATCTCTTCAAGTCAAGATGTGAGATATCAGATCTAAATCCTTGACGAATTGAGTTTGAAATTGGAAAATAACTCAAAGTGGTAAAGACTTACCTAATATCATCATTTCAGATTTGTCCCAGATTAGGACCCAAATCTAGATCACAGAAGTGGTAACACCAGTGCTAGCCATTGGCGGGGTGGAAACTTCATCAGATGAAATTATCCTTGGTCTAATCTCTTCAAGTGAACTTGTAAGATATCATATCTAAATCCTTGACGAATTGAGCTTGAAATTGTAAAATAACTCAAAGTGGTAGAGACTTACCCGATATCATGATTTTAGATTCGTCTCGAGTTGAGATCCAGATCTAGCTCACAGAAGTGGTAACAATAGTGTCAAGCATTGTCTGGAGGAAGCTTCTTCCAACGAAATTATCCTTGGTTTAATCTATTCAAGTGAAGTTGTGATATATCAGATCAAAATCCTTGACGAATTGAGTCTGAAATTGAAAAACAAAACAAAGTGGTAAAGACTTACCTCATATCATCATTTCAGATTCGTCCAGGGTAGAGATATAGATCTAGCTCACATAAGTGGTAACACCAGTGATAGTCGTCGGTAGGGAGGAAACTTCATCCAACGAAATTATCCTTGGTTTAATCTCTTCAAATGAAGTTGTGGGATATCAGATCTAAATCCTTGTTGAATTAAGTCTAAAATTGACAAATAACTCAAAGTTGTAGAGACTTACCTGATATCATTATTTTAGATTCTTCCAGACTTGAGTTCTGACCTAGTTCACAAAAGTGGTAACCAGTGCCAGCCGTTGGCCAGAAGGAAACTTCATTCAATGAAATTATCCTTCGTTTAATCTATTCAAGTGAAGTTGTGAGATATCAAATCTAAATCCTTGACGAATTGAGTCTTAAATTGGAAAATATCTCAATGATGTAGAGACTTACCTCATATCGTCATATCAGATTTGTCCCAAGTTGAGATCCAGATGTAGCTTATAGAAGTGGCAACAGTAGTGCCAGATTAATATATATGTGTGTGTATATACATATATGTATATATACATATATGTGTGTGTGTGTGTATATATACATATATATATATGTATATATATGTATATATATATATATATATATGTATGTATATATATGTATATATATATATTTATGTATGTATATATATGTATATATATATATATATATATTTATGTATGTATGTATATGTATGTATTTTGCTTCAACTGTAACGACATGTTTCCGTCGTTATGGAAAAGCCAATGTGGAAGGAATTTGGGCCAGAAAACTTCTGAGTAGTAACTTGGAAATTTCTAGCCTAGTCCAAACATGGACGAAATCTAAGTCAGGTGAGGTCTAGATAAATCTGGTAATGAATGAGGGATCTAATTATGAATTTGATCACATAAGTGGTTATCCAAGACGTTAAGGAGTCTGTACAGCTTTACGGAATCGAATTCAGGTGAGTAGAACTCTTGAAACTGATCTTGGCCTGAAAGGGTTGTTTTAGAATGTCTCTGGTTGAAGGTGTGTTGTGAAATGGGATCTTGGAATTCAAATTCTGAGGTTTTGTCTCCATGCAAGCCACCGATATGGGATTAATCCAGCCAGAAAGGGGCCTATGTGGTGGGATGGGGTCCGCCATGGCGGGCTAGTCGTGAATTAAGTCGGGGAAAACCCCTAATTTTGTTATTTTTGGCAAAACTTCGTTCTTAAGAGCTAAGGAACGACCCAGGGCGATTCTTGACATTTTTCCATGATTTCTATCGCTAAAGGTAAGGAAATTACTCCCCTAATCCGTATTTCGATTCCTAAAACTTAGAATCTTGGGTAATTATCATTGGGAGAAGGTTTTGACCTGAAGTTGATGGTTGGAAAAGCCTTAGTTGAGTATTAGGATCTTGGGTTTGGCCTTGGATTGATAGTTTGATTATTGTCCGGGTAAATTAGGTTTTGCTTATTTATCCTTGCGTTAATTACTTGTTTATAGACGAAGAACAAGGTGAAAGACTTCAGAAAGGGAATGCTCAAGTGTCTTAGGAATATTTAGGCTTGGTTTCGAGGTAGGTGATGGTTTGATTTTCCGTTGTGTGATATATGCTAGTTAATTGCTTCATTGTATGCGTGCATGTATGTAAATTGGAAAATGTGAATCAACTCTAATGAAATGAATATGAGTGAACAATACATGACACTAACTTGTTACTTGATTGTATGACTATGAGTACTATTCATTATAGGAGTGATTTTGACTGTGGTTGAGCTGACTGGATCGGGTGTCATGTTCCGACACATATATTGAATCGGGTGTCACGTTTCGACATATGTATATTGGATCGGGTGTCACATTTTGATACATGTATATTGGATCGGGTGTCACATTCTGACACACTAACAGTTTGGATGTGGGTTCCATGAGAAGACCACTTGTGATTATTACGTTCATGTTTACATGTCATTGATATTGGGAAATCGTATGTTGTTTCCGGAATGATAACTGAACTATGTATTCCGTATTATGTGTGCTTACTGTGTTGTAATTGTTGGTATATATTGTGCTTACGGGAGTAGCCGCGTGATCCTACCAGTCGTGGTTTCGTGTACTGATACTGCACTTGCTCTTTCTTGTTGAGTGCAAGGCATCTTCAGGCAGCTACTAACAGACCTCAGTTAGGAGATTATTGATCATGACTGAATTTAAGGGTGAGCCAGTTCTTTCAGCCTGCCATGAATCCTTCTTTTGTTTAGTCCATTCTTTTCAGACTCAGACTGGGTGTTTAAACATTTATTATATTTTTTCGGGGTTGCATCCCCTCTTTCTAAGACTTAATGATTTTAGATTTTTTGTACAATGACTTTTAGTTCTATGGGTTGAATTTCTGAAATAGTTGATTGTTAGAACTTCTGAGTTTGTGAGAACTCCGTATTTTATATAGTCATTGAGACCTGCTTTCTTATATTTAAATGAATTAATTTCGTTAATTGCTTAGTTGGGTTGTAGTAATGGTTCTCCCACCAGACGGATAGTGTGGGTGACAATCACGATGGTCGGGGTCGTGACAAAATTGGTATCAGAGCCCTAGGTTCGTTGATCTCGTTGTACCTAAACGAGTCTAGTAGAGTCTTACGGAACAGTACGAAGACGTCTGTATTTTTCTTCGAGAGGTTACAAGACTTTAGTAGGCTCAAGAATTTATGAACTTAAGGCAAGGTAACATGACAGTCCAAGAGTATGGGCTCAAGTTTACCCAACTCTCCAGGTATGCTCCTCACATGGTTGCTGATTCCAGGGCTCAAATGAATAAGTTTCTATATGAAGTGTCAGACTTGGTGAAAACAGAGTGTAGGAATGCCATGTTACTTGAAGACATGAACATCTATAGGCTCATGACTCATGCTTAGTAGGTTGAGGGTGATAAGCTTAGGGAACAAACTAAGGAGAATAAGAAAGTTAGGGCAGGCAACTATGACTATTCTCAACAAAAATTGGGTGGTGAAAATTGATCGCAGTTTCAACAGAGGTCTTCAACTCCAGCGCCTTCATCAGGTAGTGCTCCATCCTCCAAGTTCCGTAAAGATCATAAAGGTAAGGCATCAGGCTCCAAGACTCAAGGTAGTGTTTCAGGCACCAGAACCTACGCAACTTGTCCTAAGTGTGGTAAGAACCATTTGTGCAAGTGTCTTGCCGGTAAGGAATGATGCTTTGGGTGTGGTCAGTCTGGTCACAGGTTAAAGGATTGTCCTTCTAGACAAGGTCAAGGAGTTAATAATGGTAGAGCTCAGTCCACAGCTTCAGCAGCACCAGCAGGTCACCCGACTCAGCAGGGTAACACATCTGGTACAGGTGGCGGTCCGCGCCAAAACAGGTTGTATGATCTCCAGGCTCGCTAGGATCAGGAAGATTCTCCTCATGTAGTCACTAGTACGTTACGAGTCTTTGACCTTGATGTTTATGCATTGTTAGACTCAGGGGCTACTTTATCTTTTGTAACTCCTTTTATGGCAGTCAAATTCGATGTTAGTCCAGAAACTCTCTTAGAACCTTTCTCAGTCTCTACTCCAGTCTGTGACCCAGTTATAGCTAGATGGGTATACAAAAATTGCCCGGTCAAAGTCTCTCAGAAAGTCACCTCAATAGATATTGTATAGTTAGAAATGTTAGACTTTGATGTCATTCTAGGCATGGATTGGTTACATTCCTATTATGCCTCAGTAGATTGTTCGTTTTCAGTTTCCAGATGAACCAATCTTAGAATGGAAGGGTAGTAGCTTAGTGCCTATGGGTCGATTCATTTCTTAACTTAATGCTACAAAGATGATTTCTAAGGGGTATCCCTATCATCTAGTTTGGGTTAATGATTCAAGCTTTGAAACCCTAACTCTTGAGTCAGTTCCCTAGTCAATGAGTTCCCAGAAATGTTCCCAGAAGATCTTCCTGGAGTTCCTCCCGAAAGGGAAATCGACTTTGGAATTGATCTCCTTTCATATACCCATCCTATCTATATTCCTCCTTACAGAATGGCTCCAGCTGAGCTTAAGAAATTGAAAGAACAGTTGAAATACCTTCTAGATAAGGGCTTCATCAGACCTAGTATTTCCTTATGGGGTGTACCAGTGTTGTTCGTAAAGAAGAAAGATGGTTCTCCCAGAATGTGCATTGACTATAGGCAGTTGAACAAGGTCACAATCAAGAATAAGTATCTCATCCCCAGGATTGATGACTTGTTTGACCAACTTCAGGGTGCTAGTCATTTCTCAAAGATAGA
>JAJOOS010003520.1:0-26129 GCA_029582725.1 Solanum chiquidenum | reverse complement strand
AACTAACATTATATCCAAAAATTCCATATAGACCCTTTTGCCACTACTTATTACTTTTTCTTTGATAACTATAGTGTCAGGATCAACTAGCAGACACACCTCAACTATCTAACTTATTAATAAACGATACGATTACTATAACCTAGTTAACGGTATCATCAATCTCAGGACCTTCAAATGCCCACGGAGCATCGTTGATAATTTCTTTCTCTTCTTCCTCAGTAAGATCATTCGTAATCTTTAACATCTCGCGAACAGCTCTAACACTCTTGTTTTTCAGCCTATCAGCTGCAGATTGGCAACACAACTCCATCAACTCATGAATGTTCAAATAATTCGCAGCCATTATGATATCGAAGAGCTCTTCCCAATCCACACTCACGAATTGCTCATCGAACTCCTTGAGATCGTCTTCCTCACCTACGATAGGTACCAAAAATCAATCCATTTATGTGTAAGTCGAGTCGAGTTATGACTTGATCTAACAGAAATCGAGTTAAGTTCATCTCAATTTTCGTTAGCACTTACATTTCAAGATCTTCTATTTTCGATTATCTAATAAATTACTTAGTTTAACATGAATCTTTCGATAAGTTTACCTCTCATGCTCAATTACTTAAGGTCAAATATCGAATGTAATGAGCCTATATTGCATACATTACTCCAACAAAAGAACCTATCAAAATATTAGGTCAAAACATATAATACGACAAGTCAAAATCCAACCAAAGCTCAAGAGAGATTTGGTCATGTGGCACGACTTGATTTATGATCTATTACTTGAACCAACCAATATTGGTCCATGCAAATTTTAAGTAAGTTATGACTATCATTTTTCCACCTTGTTAAACTAACTTCACCGATCGATATAATCGTACAACTATACGATTCATGAGAAAAGGACATAATAGTTAGTTTTTCTATATAACATGATTATTAGTTAATGATTACTTTTTTTTTCAAATATATGACATAAAAATGACTATTCATGAACTTTACCCATTTTGCCCTTCCCAATTTGACCCCACTCACCCATTTACCACATTCTTATTACTCACCTGTTTCCACAGCCTTTCCTTTATTATCGTCCTCTTCCTCGTCCTTAGTAATGTGCTTATTTATATACTCAATTACTTTAATTAACGTTTTACTATCGATATTTGGTAATGGAATTACACTCGTAGCACATCCATCCTCGATCATATTTTTAATCATTTCCGATTGAATAATCGCTGCTTCTTCAACTTCGAATTCTTTATCGTCGTTTGATTTTAATGTCACCATTTTCTTCGTGTCTTCCGATTCTGCCATCGATGAAAATTTCAAGATTTTTTTTTTTCAAAAATAAAAATAAAATAAATGAAATAGTGTTTTAGTTTATTTTTAATTAGGGGTATTTATTGAGGTTAAAATGGTCCGATAAAAATGGATCAATGTTAAAATTTGGGATTGAAAATGTAACGAATTTCCGTAAAGACTAATTCTTTTTTGGTCTGAAAATAAATAAATAAATAAAATGATTTGTCATTTTTTCTAGTTTTTTTAGGGACAAAATGGATCGTAAATAACGGATGCAATAGGTCTTTTTTTTCTTTCTATTTTCTATTTTTGTCTACATTAGGAAAGATATATATATATATAACAGTTGTCCGTTATCTACATTGAAAGGTATAAGTAACTCTGAATTGAGATTTGCCTAGGAAAGTTTCATTTTAAGGGCAAACTCTTCTTAAGAAAAATAACTTTATATCGTGTAGGGCTCGAAGCTAGAATGTGTATCAGTCAGTTTGGTTCGATTTTGAAGTTAAGTGGTTAAACTTATCGATTTATAGACATGACTATAACTACACTGTTATAGAGTTATTAATCTAATAAAAAAGTATATCCTAAAATATTGATTAAAGTCCATATAATTTGATTTTCGTAAGGTTAAATGTGACAAGTAAAATAAAGAAAGAAAATTAAAATTTAATATCTATTTGATCTACTCATGTTTATGTTATGTACTTTGGAGGGTATGACTAATTCTCATTTGAGATTGCTACGGAAAGTTTCATGTTAGGAGTAAATTCTTTTTAACTGAGATGACTTTATATCTCGTAGGCTGAAAGCTAAGAATATATATCGGTTGATTTGATTTTGAAGTGAAGTGATTCGACTTATCTATTTATAGACATGTTAAATAGTTATAAAATCATAAATCTAATGAAAAAGTATATCCTAAAATATTGATCAAAATTTATATAAAATTAAATATGTCAAGAGTGGGTCAAGCAGAAAAAAACGCGTCAGCCGTGACTTTTTTCTACTTTTGACCACAAAAAAATAGTAAGATGAAATGTAAGTCAAATGATCAATTTCTATAAATAAAATGAAGGAAATAAAATCTATTGAAACAAGGGAATTTCATAAACATAAAAATCTCATGATTTATGAAAATTATTAAAAGATTTCATTTTTTATAAGTAAGTCCACACATCTATCTAAGTATTCTCATCTTCGTTAATTTAATCTACTGAACATGAGCGTTCGTGAATGTCCAACGGTCTACCGCATACAACAATGTTGGTCTAATTAACCACTACTCTCTAGTTCTTACCTTTAAGCCTTGGTAACACGTTCTTATAGCACAATACCACAGAGGCAAGCATCTTTCACCGATTCCACTCCAATACGATGTGCGATGTCATCATCGATCAGTTTCCCCATAATCTCCTTGGTGACACAAACTAAAGGTACTTAAAATTAGAGGTGACAGAATTAGTCCATAAAATCATAACTCGTTCAACCTGCCTATTTGTAACTTCCTCTCTTAGGTAAGACTCATGCATTGATCTTCACTTCCATCTCCACTTTATATGTTACGTCGTCACTAAACTTACACTTCAGATACTAAATCTCTTCCAACGTTGTTTAACTTTGAAACTTTTAGATTCAAAGGTCCGTCTCCAAATTAACACAATCTTTATAATGTCCCTATTCAAAGTATAGTTGGTAGGGATTATTTCCTCTAATCCACATCTTTTTAAAAAGATTATAATAATTATTAATGACAATAACATAACAACAATATAATAATAGGAGTAATCAAAGGCAATATGCATGCCGGCAGACATGTCAATATAAATATATGCCAACTGTCTTAAACACATCATTTTTCATGCTCCAATTTTGGACCAATTCTCCCATGCCAAGTCAGCCTTTTCCAGCTTGTGTCATCTAATAAGACGGGGCGGAGACACGTGGGTGCAACGAGTCCATCTCTTAATCTTCTTTGATGAAAAATTATACTATATATCCGAAATAACAATTAATGTCTTTTTATTTACATTTAATAGAAGTTGAATCCTTCTTAACGAATTTTCTGATTCCGCTAATATCATTAAGTTGGCTTCATTTCTAAGGAGACATGTGTGTTTGAGCCCTGAACTTTTATTACACTTCATAGTTATATTAAATTATATTTATTAGTAGAACTATGTTGAAAATTAAGGTAAAAATAATTTTTTATCTTAATATATAGATTTATATATGGCCAAGAGATGACATTTTTTCATTTATCTTAAAGAAAAGCATAATAGTTTTGTGATATAAACTCACTTTAATTACTTGGTTACACAAAGCAAGTTGATGTATGACAAACATTTGCACGTAAGCTTCTATCACTTAATTATATATAATTGTTTTACTAAATTAGGTAATTATAGTAAATTAATTAATTGGAGTATGTACATATAGTTAATTTTAGTGCGCACCAATATTGAACATTTCAATCAAATTATCAAGCATATGACTATTGAACAAACTTAATTGACGAACATAATTTACTTGTTCTTTTGTTTTGTGGGTACTGGCAATGTCACACATAGTATGAAAAGAAGTTACGACCAAGGAATAAAAATATACATATGATACATATCATGTATTCATTAGTTTGATATTAAAAGTATAAATCATGAAATATTTGTATTATTTCACCTTTTGCTAAGTTAATTAGATGTTGGTAATTTGCTTTCCATGTATACTAATTACGAGAAGATATTGTGTACAAATATATATAATACATAATATTAAGTAATTCAAAGTTTATTTTTCATCTTTAACAGTACTGTAATAAATTTGACTAAATAACATAATATGTTAAATTTGGTACTCAACTAATAATATTGACTAACTTTTCAATCAAATTTGATGAATCTCTAACAATATTGACCAACTTTTCAATCAAATTAGATGAACTTGACTTTCTCAAATATGGAAACAGTTTATCAATCTTACGTTCGTAAGGTACATATATGAAAACAGTTTCTCAATCTTACGTTCGTAAGGTACAGATATGAAAACAGTTTCTCAATCTTACGTTCGTAAGGTACAGATAAATTAAAGCTGAAAAAACTGTGTACACACAAGATCCAATTCTTCAGACTTCACCTATGAATATGTATGTTATTATTGGTGTTGTAGGTTACAAAAGATTATTGTTTACAAATTAAAGTTTGAGCATTTTTTTGCATTTTCTTAACAAACAAAAAAAAATTATATATCAAAACTCAATCAAAGATTTCATCAAGTGGCTGAAAGTCAACATAGTTCATTTCCTTGTGCAATTCATTATGTTTTCTTTAATTTCTTGGGTTGGTAAAATGCAATAGACCCTACTTTCTTTAGAAGTAATACTAAGTTTGAATTTATCAGAAAAAAAAATACTAAGTTTGAGTTAAAGGAAGAAATACATTATGATTATATTATTAGTCATGACAAAGCCAAAATTTTAATTTTATACGTTTCTTTTTTTTGGTCAAATTTTTTATATGTTTCTTATTTAACAGTAACTAGGTTTTAAATCAATATCTATACATATTTAGTAAAAAGAAATTAACACAATTATATTATCCAAGTACAAATTACTAGATTCAATCGAATTCATATTTGAGGTTCTAGCTCCTCCCTATTACTGTTACTGAGGATTGAGGTGGATGACGACTAAGATTTTTCTAATATAGTAGTAATATACTTGTTAGGACACTTGAGAGTTTCTCTGCAGTGAAAATGGATCTGTAGCTAGCACGACTTGTGTCATCGATCATAAAAAATTCTCACGAAATGGAGCGATAAATTTCCTTTGTCTACAACCTACAAAAAAAACACTTCTTCTACATCCCTAATAGTGCATTTATACATCAAGAATTAGGGTTAAGAAGAAGGACAATCTAACGAGCTAATTAGCACCTCTTATGGGTGGATCTGACCCAATATTTATTTTTAACATTCATCCAAGTTTAAGGATGAAAAAAATAAAATCATGTTAGACACTTTTGAACTTCCCCTTTAATGTGTCTTATGTGACACACAATCAAATTAGTCGAGATCATAATATAAATATTGATTCGGGATAGAAAAATTATATATATGACTTATTAAATCCTTTTGTATACGTCAAAATTTTGATAGATTACCAAATTATGGTGAGTTAGAGAGTAACTATATTAGACTTCTTCTATGCTCTAATAATTATTTAATTTTTTATTATTATTATAGTCTTTTTGAGAGAGTCAACAAATGATGCATAGTGTTATTAATGTGTAAGGTTTTTTTTTAATTTTAAGCATAATCCAGTGAAATTAATGTTTTGATACTTAATTGCATCACAATCGTTATCAAATTTTTGTACAAAATTTTCCTTACAAACAAATATAATATGTTTTATTTTTAAAAAATTCATGGTCTATTTTGATAATTATAAAAATTGACTAAAATGCTTTTTTGTTGTTTGCTTGTCTTATCATAATATATTTCGAATCAACATAAAAGGATAAAAAAAAATTGGGAAAAAACAAAAATATATATATAAAAAAAAATCCTATACTACTAAAACACAATAGTTAGTTCCTTAATTATTACTGCCTCTAAATCAATCCCTCCTATTAAAATCCTTAATGGTCAAATAATTTATGAAACTTTGAAGAAGAAAATGTCAATTGTAGTCTAGATTGAATCATGCGTTTGAACTATTGACTCTAAGGTTACATAAAAATCAAGTCAATCAATTTTAATAGTTCGTTTGTTAGAAAATAAAATATTAATTTATATAAATCAAATTTAAATTTTATTTCTTATTTATCTCAGATAACACACTGTATTTACTAACGAATCCTCTATTCCTATAGTAAATTGTCTACATATGATCAAATCAACTTTTCTAAGTTTTGGTACAAAAAACAGATCAAAGAATATTCATGGACATAGCATAAAAAGTAACAAAGTTAGGACTTATTAATTATTAAAAACCATAGTATGTTACAATATATATTAATAACATAATATATACTACTTATTTGATTTTGGTTTAGTCTGATATGGACCTATTCTAACATATTCCCTCCCAAAAAAATGAAAGAAAAAAAATCTATATATAATCCAAATTAGAAGGAAATTATTTTCCAAAAAAGGCAGCTAGAAATTTATTTCATGTTGAAATTGACCCATACAATATGCAAGTATTCTCCCTCTAATTTCTGCCCCCACTTCTTGAATTACAAGTTCACACATAACAGTAATATAAAATCCACTATATTTAATAAATTTTCATTAAAAATGCATTGTTATTCAATAAATATATTTACCAACACCAATTATTTATTTCTATAATATCTACTATCAATTTATTATGATTAAGTAAAACTAGTAGAAAATAACAAAGTGAAATTTTACAAGTGCTTTCAGGAAGGGTAGAGTGTACGTAGAATTTATCACTATTTCATGGAAGTAGAGAAGTTGTTTTCAAAAGACACCGACTCAGGTGAAGCAAATCCAGTACTTTTAGGGAGGGTAGAGTGTACGTAGACCTTATCATTATCTCGTGAAAGCAAAAAAGTTATTTTCGAAAGACATCAACTCATGTGCAGCAAATTCAAGAATAAACAAAAAATCATAAAAAACAAGAAAAAATGACAAATATATCCCCAAACTATCGTAAATGGTACAGATACCCTGCGTCATACTTTTGGGACATTGGTGCCCCTGCCGTCCAAAATCTAGAGCATATATGCCCTTCACTCTAACGGAAGACTAAATAGGGACACGTGACACAATCTTATTCGTCGATCCGATATTTAATAAATGTCGGGTCGGTGGATAAGATTATGACATGTGTATGTCCGTTAGTGTAAAGGATATATATGTCTAGTTTTTGGACAGCAAACATCAATGTCCCAAAAATATGACTGAGGGTATCTACATATCATTTACGATAGTTCAGAGGTATATTTATCATTTTTCCCTAAAAAAAACATAGCAACTAACAAAGCGCCGTTCAAATCTTACCAAAAAGGACGAAGAGCAAAAAAATCATAATGAAATAATCGAAACACAAAATATGGTGTGAAAGTAAGTTCTTATTATTGTATTATTGTCATCATTAATCTGTCAAATCTACCAAAAAAAATAAATTAAGATAAACTCTTATTAAAAATTGACTAATAGAAGCTCAACAAATCAATTTTTTCCATTTCATCTTTGCTTCACCTGCTTTGTTTCCTTGTGTGAACATACAGAGAGCTTTGGATTTTCTCTCTTTGATTCTCAAAATTCATCAATTCTTTGAGCTTGAAATCACCTCAAGAACCCAAAAAAGTCATGTTTTTTCTCAGTCAACTCATCAACCAACTACCAACCCAGCAAGGATTTGCCTAATCATTGCTGTTTTTCCATCTGGGTCTCTCCAAATTTGATTAAAGATTCCATTTTTCCATCTGGGTGTCTCTCAATTTGATTAAAGATTCCATTTTTCCATCTGGGTTTTTCTCAATTTGGTTAAAGATTCGATTTTTCCAACTGGGTTTTGCTCAATTTGGTTAAAGAATCAATTTTTGTGCATATGGGTCATCAGAAAGAGGATTTAATCAATGAGCTGACGGAGTTAATCGATGGGGTTTCTGGTTTGCCGGAGTGCCGGTCGGTGTCTAAGAGGATGTACAGTAATTTGGTGAGAAGGGTGAAGCTTTTGAGCCCTTTAGTTGAGGATTTGAAAGATAGTGATGGTGTTGAGGTTGGAGATGATGTTGTTCATGGGCTTGAGCTGTTGAGAATTGCTCTTATTTCAGGTTTGGAGCTTCTCAAATCTGTAAATGAAGGCAGTAAGATTCTTCAGGTATTGACTTTTGATTTAATTTTTGTCACTATTGAATGATTTATGACAATTGCTTAGGAGTAATCAATCTTGGTTGTAGAACAATCAGTTCAATATCTGTTAAGAGTGAGTTAGAGTATCATATTGGTTTGGGAATGGACTTGTGGTTTGCTTATATGGACTTGGGTAGTTCTCTCCTCTTGAGCTAGATTTTGGGGTTAAGTTAGGTTCAAGTGTCATAGCTTTACATATCTTTACATGTTGTTATAGCTAGGTCCAACCCTGTTTGGGTTCTCGATCCACGCTTCAGTTGGCCTTGGGCGTGAAGGGGGTTGTTAGAGTGGGTTTGAGCCCTATATTGATTGTGGAATGGATTGGTGCTTTGTTTATTTGGTTTTAAGACAATCCTTCCCTGTTGAGTTAGGCGCAACTTGAGGGGTCAAATGAGTTTTATGTGGTTGTTCTCTGCTTTAGCTTTACATTCTGCATGGAGGATGACTTTTGTACGGTATCATCAAGCTCGTTGTGTCTCTGTGCTGAAAATTATCATCGTGAATGACATTGTCTGTTACTTCATCTTTTCTAAGGGTCACCTGTGTTTTTCGTCTTGCAGGCTTTACAGATCGAGAACATATCATCAAGGTTCCTAAATGTGACAGAGCAAATTGAAGATGCACTAAGCCACATTCCTTACAATAAGCTTGATTTATCGGAGGAAGTTCGAGAACAAGTACGTCATCTAGCAATCCTTTTAATGGTTATACCTGATGTCCATTCTCTTTTACTGAAAATCTTCACCATTGTTTGGTTTTTTCTAGATTGAACTTGTGCATGCTCAATTCAAAAGAGCCAAAGGAAAGATGGAGTCACCTGATGAGCAACTTGAAAAGGATTTAGCTATGACACAAAGGGAACAATATCCTGACCCCGTGATTTTCAAACGGCTGTCTGAGAAACTGCATCTCAGGACCATAAATGATCTAAAGAAGGAGTCGCTTGCCATCCATGACATGGTCATTTCTAGTGGTGGAGATCCCGAAGAGTGTTTTGAAACAATAGCATACCTCCTAAGAAAGCTAAAGGATTGTGCGATGACAGAGAATCCTGAACTGGATGCCCTTGAGGGTGACAAGAGTTTGATTAAGCACAGATCTCCCGTTATTCCGGATGACTTCCGCTGTCCAATATCACTTGAGTTGATGAAAGATCCTGTTATTGTATCTACCGGACAGGTTGAGTGTCTTTGGTTTCTTGATAGTTCATTTTACCTTGATGGATTAAATTAATTGCTCCTCGTATTACTGGCTTAAGATTAATTGATGTCTGCTATTTTTTTTCATGTGCAGACCTATGAAAGGTCGTGCATCCAAAAATGGCTGGATGCAGGACACAAGACCTGCCCTAAGACTCAGCAGACACTGTTGCATACTGCGTTGACTCCAAACTATGTTTTGAAAAGCCTGATTGCCTTGTGGTGTGAGAATAATGGTGTTGAGCTGCCTAAAAAACAAGGAACTTGTAGGAATAAAAGATCTGGAGCTGGTGGTTCGGACTGTGATCGTGCTGCTATTGATGCGTTATTACAAAAACTTGCTAATGGTAATCCGGAGCAGCAAAGAGCAGCTGCTGGTGAGCTCCGTTTGCTAGCAAAAAGAAATGCTGATAACAGAGTCTGCATTGCTGGAGCCGGGGCAATTCCTTTACTTGTTGAACTACTATCATCATCAGATTCTCGTACTCAGGAGCATGCTGTCACCGCACTTCTTAACCTATCCATAAATGAAGGTAACAAGGGAACTATCGTAAATGCTGGTGCTATACCTGATATAGTAGATGTACTAAGAAATGGAAGCATGGAAGCAAGGGAAAATGCAGCCGCTACCCTTTTCAGTTTATCAGTAGTTGATGAAAACAAAGTGGCAATAGGAGCAGCAGGTGCTATCCCAGCGCTTATCGATTTGCTCTGTCATGGAACCCCAAGGGGAAAAAAGGACGCTGCCACTGCTATATTCAACCTCTCAATCTATCAAGGAAACAAAGTGAGGGCAGTACGGGCAGGAATTGTACCACCTCTAGTGAGATTACTCAAGGATCCCGGGGGTGGAATGATGGATGAAGCACTTGCTATATTGGCAATACTAGCAAGTCATCAGGAGGGTAAGGCAGCTATTGCTCAATCTGAGCCACTCCCCGTCTTAGTTGAGGTAATTAGGACAGGTTCTCCTCGTAACCGAGAGAATGCTGCAGCTATTTTGTGGTCTCTATGTACAGGTGATGTACAGAGCTTAAAGATCGTTAGGGAGCTTGGAGCAGAAGAGGTACTGAAGGAACTATCGGAGAATGGTACAGATAGAGCTAAAAGAAAAGCCGGAAGTGTTTTGGAACTTCTTCAACGAGTCGATCCAGTTGAATCATGACACTAGATTAATCTGTGCTGAGACTCTCTTTTGCAGCTATCAAGAGGAATATCTATATTGAAGTAGAATGTATGAATCTTGAAGAATTATTTCCACCTGAGAACTTCATGGAGGTCAGACAATCCAGTAACTTAACTGTACCGCGATTCTGACACGCGAACGGAGAAAGATCCCTTATAAAGTCAGCAATGTTTTTCTCTATATATGTATATTTTTCACTTCTTTTTGACAGCTTGGTCCAGGGGCAAAGGCTTGTTTTTCAAATTAGTGTTTATAGCTGTAATCTGTATAATGTTTGTTGTTTATACTTTCATCTTAGTGTTTGATTTTGGAAGCAATGTCACTTCCACTTTTGATGAGGAAATAGAGAAAAAAATTTGTTGTTCTTAGGGGTTGTTTGGCAGAAGGTATTCGAGAAAATAATGCATGTATTATTAATATCTTTTTGGTACACTTTCTCGACTTATATATAACTAATGCAAGAAAAAGTTATAAACTATATTTGATATTATCCGATGTATTATGGTATTAGCAGTATCAAGGTTATTAATGTATGTATTAGCATGATTAAAGACACAATTGCTTCTAACAGTGTACAAAGGTAAAGAATATAGAGGGTGTTTTTATAAATAAATTTAAAAAATTTAGAAATTATGCAATGTATGTTATTTTTAATACATTAAACCAAGTTATCGATAAGAAATAATGTTGGTATAACTAATTCATGTATTATTAAGCTATCATTACTAATACAACCTATTCAATATTATTCTTATACACCCTACCAAATAATACGAAGTTGCACACTACACTATCAGGTTAAGATTACTTACAACAATAGGTAAATGTACACCAGAGTAGAGAAATGATCTTTAACGGCAATTAATTAATGAGAATAACTTAATTATTATTAAATATGTATTTTTAGAGGTAATTAGTACTCTTTGTAAATGTTCCTAAAACTTATAACGATGTTAAATTTAATGGCAATTAATTAATATTGATAAAAACTTTAGCACTCTTTATTACTGTATATATTTATTACCGCAAAATATTGTTTTTGTCGCACTGAAAGTAACAGTAGACCAATAGCCAATAGTCACAAGAGTAGAACCCTAAAATTCAAAAGCTCCAGCTGCTGAACATCTATTTGGACTTTGAATTTTGAAACAAACAAGTAAATTATTGTTTGGTCCCTCTGAGATCATTAATTTCTTATATAATACTCTATATACTATGAATTAAATATCATATCCAAAAATATTAAAGAAAATCCAAATAAATATGATGCTGAAAATTTATTTGTTGGATGAAATACACTCTAAAAGCTAATTATAGTTGTTGTATTGGTGAGCACCCCCTCTCGGATTTGAGTCCTGAAAATAGAGAAAATCTTGCACAGAGCACCCCCTTTCTAATGAAGTCGTTAATGTGCGATTTTAAATTTAGTCACAGCTCCAAAGCAGACACCAAATATAGATTGAGAATTTTAAAAAAAAAACTAGTCTCAGAGTCTATCAAAATGCTTGTCGACGATAATTACAAGTATGAAGATGACTATACTATAATAATTATGTGATAATTGCTTATACTAGTGATTGTGTAATAGTTATTAGCAATGAATATCATACGATAGAGTAGTCGTAAAAGAGCACCTTTGTTGAAATTATATCCCAATGATTTTAAAACTTCAATACTAGATCTAAATAAATCAAACACATATATCATGAGCAAATAGATAAATTGAAAGAAGTACAAATTTGATTGAAACAAAGAATTGAAGGATCACAAGATACTTGAGTTAAGGGGGTGGAAAGGCATTAATGAAAACTACGAGGTTGAAAAAATCAAAAGTATTAAAAGTATTTGGGAAGTAGTTAGCAATACGTTTGTTATTAGAGTACTAAAAGCAGAGGTGGACATAAATCACGGAAAATCGAATCAAAATATTTATGAAAATTTGATTTATCATATCAATTAAAAATTTAAAATTTAAAATTTTAATATCATTTATCTATCTTTAAATTCGAAGATTAAATCATTCAAATTTAAATTTTAAAAGAGAGAAGTATGGGAAACATCCCTAAATGTGATATGGATTATCAGTTTCATCTCAAAATTATTTGGCAGTCTTAATAACACTCATTTATTTGATTAATTGAACTTAAATACACCATCAATCTTGCAACATGAGTGAAGTACACCCTTAAATTATCACTAATAGTGGTATTTTCAACACTTCCTCCGACTTTCGATTAATAGCTCCATGCTGATACAAGAATTTGAGACCACTTACTTTATTATTTGACAGGTCAGGAATGTATCAGGGGTATACATAAGTTTAGTTAATCAAGTAAATGCATATTTTTGAAAAATAAAACTGATAATTTACGTCAAGTTCAAAAATAATTTTCAATATATTTCTTTTATAAAAAATACTGAACCGAATATCGAACGTCATCCTACTAAAAGTAGTGGGTGTGCGTGTCACGAGCCCATGCTTCGTCTGCACGGCAGCCGTGGAGAGTGTTGACCCACTAATGCTCCATCCGCTTCCAATAAGATATTTTTAAATGACTTTTATGTCCTTATTATACCATGTAATGACAAAATTGGTCCATCATGGATAATAATTGTTTGTTTTCCTATTTTAACATTATCATATGTAACAATATAAAACTATATTTATGTAGAGTAAAATAAAAGAATGGAAAGAATTTCAAAATAAGTAGGTTTGATCAAATTTTTGGAAAAGTTTTTTTTTTAAGAAATTGTTATTGGTCAGGTTGATTCGATTTAATTTTAAAAATTATCAATTTAACTATTATGTTATCGATTGATAGACATGCTAAATCATTAAAAAATCATAAAAATATCGATTAGATTATTGATAGTCATTATGATTTTGCATGAAAAAGTTTCTTTATTGAAAAATCACTTACAAAAACATAACATATGATACAAAAGGAACCAACTGAGTTTTGTATTACTTGCACACTTTGAATGTTAACATAATGAATCTTCCTCAACTATTATCAGTTAAACCATTAAAATAATTCTAAGTCATAACGAAGCTGATAACTCGATAAAAAATAAAATTATAACAACTATCAAATTTGTCAAATTAATAATTTATAACTTTTCTTGTCGATTCGAATTTGTGAGTTCGATTAAATTTTGAACACCTCTAAGATTATTAATCTAATATTGACAAAAATCTTTTAAAATTTTCTCTATGTTTATATTTTATTTATATTACTAATAGAAAGAATCTTAACATTACCAAATATTGTGAAATTTAACAAACATACAACTTTACACATGAGGGTATTTTAGTCATTTGAGAGGGTACATATACTATTTTTCGATTCCCAATGCAATTTTTAAAAAATAACAAAAACAATTCAATCTTCAAAAAAACTTATTACCTCCATCTTTGGTTCTTCTACCTACACCACCGTATGGCCACCTCAATTCGCCTCCGTCGTCTCGGCGCTATCGCCGCCGTAGCCGGCGGAGCATACACAATTGTGCGGCAGCCTTCATTCTCCTCAAACGATCGCGGCGACAAGTCTACCGCACTCGACACTTTTCGCCGGAAAATTGCTGATCCTTTCGCCGTCGTACCACCACGGAATACTCAGGAAGCGGCTCTGATCGGGTCTAGTTTGGTTAATCCTCTTGATATACTTGTTGTTGGAGGCGGTGCTACGGGTTGCGGTGTTGCTCTTGATGCTGCGACGCGAGGACTCCGAGTTGGATTGGTTGAGCGAGAGGATTTTGCATCTGGTACTTCTTCAAGGTCTACTAAGCTAATTCATGGAGGTTAGTTGGAATTTAAATTTTTCATCAGTTTTGTTATAACAGGTGGTTTTGATATACTGGCCTCATGTTAATTTAAAGCGTTGAAGTAAGAGGATGATCACATTCAGCTGTGAGAAATAGTCAAATTAGAGGAATTTTTTTTATGGATATGGTTGATTGGAACTGAATTGTGATTGAGGTGCAGTAGTAGTAAAGTAAAAAAATTGCCTTTGTCGATAAGGGATTGTGGGGGAGGTAGCAGGTATCCCGTGGAATTAGTCGAGTACACCAAGTTCATCAAAAAAGATATTAAAAGGGATGGAGGAGTGTGTTTTGAGCATTATTTTCCCTCTTATGAAAGTGGACATAGTTTCAGGACAATATACAAGATGGAACTTTAAAATTGGGAATCTTGTAGCAGCATTAGTTTTGGGACACTATATTTATGCAGTGTCATACCCTATATATGCATGTTTGTGGCACTAATAACAAGTTCAAAATGAAATCTTTTAATTGATTTAGTCTGGTTTACGAAAACTTTCCTTAAGAATCTTTTTGTTTATTGTTGCTTGGTCATAAAAAAAATAATCTTTTTGTCTATGTTTCTAAAAACTCTGGGAGCGAGCCTTGATGAGGAGGGATCTTGATGTTAGGAACATTGTTACTCAAGGCACTATTATTGTGTGTGACTGAGTTGGCAATGTCAAGGCAAATACGGAATGAAGAGAAAGGCCCTGTGAGAGAATTATTACAGTAATATCCAACTGAATTTGTTTCGTAATGTTGATTTTGGAACTTGGATACACATGCATCTCTCATCAACAGGGTACATAAGAAGGAATTAGAAAGGTTCTCTTATCATTTAAGAATCTCAAGAGTTTTAGCAGAAGGAAAACTAAAATCGTCAATTTAGCATGCTCAATAGTTACTTGGCTGCGATGATTTCTTAATATTTAATCGAAGTGATTATGCCTCCCATTTCATTCCTAAGGGAATCAATTTTGTTGTTTTCGGGCTCCTTGCGTAGATATTATCAAAATTAAAGTCATCACCAATTTTTATAGTCAATAATTTAACAATATCATACCATGGCGGTGGCAAAATTATGTTCTTAGTATGCAACTGGATCAACACAATCATCTACAGAACTATCCCAACCATCTATACACAAGGGCATTTCCTCTTTTAAGAAATCAAATATGTTGCAATCCCAAACTAATTCGGGACAACTATAGCAATCATCTGGATCAGCACAGAAAAGTAGTTGAGTGAAACAAAAAGACCTTTTGCTGTTCTGGATCAAACTTTTTACCCCAATAAATGCACAATGGTGTGATTTCTGCTAATCTGCAGATAGCGAACCATATTAGAGCTTTAGAGAGATACCAAATCTATGTAGTCTATGGCCCAAACTTAGAATGCAAACAGCAAAAAATAATTGGGATACAGTTTTTCTTTCATTTCCTTCTCACCTACCCTTAAATCCTTGGATAAAATTCCCTTTAACTATCCTCTATATGAGTCTACTGAATGCCTCTCGTATGAAAAGAAACAGTGACAAGACAAAGGGTCTCCAGTTATCCCCTTGAAGGAGCTTAACTACTAAAGAAACCTCATGGAGTAGCATTCGATAAGATGGAAAATTTCACAGTACCGGATGAAATATTTCACCATGATGGTTCCTTTCCCATGCTCTCCCTCTTTGTTGATGCTCCATTCTCACAAATATCTAGATTAGAAACTTCCAGATAAATGATCCGTTACCTTCCCAGGTATCCAAGTTGCACGATAATCCTTACTCTATGCTTCTTAATCTTAAACCCACTGGCTCAACTGCACTGCATAACTCATGCCTCACACAGGATAATCTCTCCAAAAAGAAATTCCCGCCTGCTAACTGATGCTATTTCAGCCACAAGCACACAGAAAGTGTCAACCACTTGCTGCTGCACTGCCCAGCTGCCTCAGACCTCTGAAATATGTTTTGTTGCTTTTTTGGTCTTTCCTGGGTCATGCCTTTCTCTGTTAGGGATGTTCTTGAAAGTTGGAGTTCACGGGAGTTGACAAAGCCATCAAGAGAATGTCGATGATGATCCCTGGTGCTATCTTTTGGTGTTTATGGACAGAGAGGGACAAAAGATGTTTTGATGGAATTTCAACTTCTAGAAATCTTTTGCGAGGCAGATGTCTAGTTTGCCTTTTTAGTTGGTCCAAATTGACCCCTCTAAATAATTTAGAACTCTTCTTGGATTTTGTTAGCTCTATAGTTTAGAAAGAGGCTACAAATCCTTTTTTGTGAGCTTAACTGATCTATCCTTGTAAAGCTTGCATCTTCTTGGTGCCTTTAAATGAATCTACTTACTTCATCAAAAAAAAAAATTTGCTATCAGTATAGCATCAAGGATTCATCTTCTTTCTTCAAAGGCATTCTGAAATGTAATATGGGATAATTCATCATCTTTAAGTCTCCCTGCTAATACATTTGCTTTTACTTTGTATGTACTCCAGAACAAACTAATAGGCCAAAAATCTCGATGTATCCTTAGCTCTGGATTGTCTTTGGGATAGGTTCAATGAAAGAACAGTCAAGACTCTTTTCAAATGACACTGTTTGGTATAAGATGCTTCAAACATTTATTGATGCCGCAGGAAAATGTCTGTAAAACCTTTGCAATAGGCGTTTTGTCTCCACGCAATTTTCATTAGTCATTACCCATTAGCCCTTTAGAACTCCTAACACTAGCAGATTAATAGGTCTGCATCTCGACCAGGGAATTTGGAAAAGGCAAAAAAAGAAAAAGAAAGTTAAGATTCTCACATAAAATTATATTATTTGTCTTCTATAAGACCACTCCTAAGATTTGAATGCTATATCCAGTGAGTGCTCGACAGGCTAAATTGTTATTCTTTGTACTAACTACTACCTTAAATGCTTAGTGGTTGAGAATGGACTTTGGACTTCACTTGACCCTTAAGATGATGTGAAGAACTGCACCGAGAAAGTTTAGAGGATCCCTTTTGATTTCTTCATTGAGGCACCTCTTAATTAATATTCCCTCCATTTCAATTTATTTGTCTTACTTCCCTTTTTATTCCTTTAAAAAAGAATGCCTCTTTCCATTTTTAGTAACTTTTTAATTCTAATTTTACATATGGCATGTTTAAGACCACAGGATTAAAGGGAATGTTTGGTACATTCTACATATCTCATTTAAGACCACACGATTCGAAAGTCTTCTTTACTTCTTAAACTGTGTGTCAAGTCAAAACAGACAATCAAATTGAAATGGAGGGAGTAGTTAGATATTTGCTTGAAGCTTTCCTCCATTTGTCACAGTTATCTTCTTTTATCTAAGACTTGCAAACTGCTTATACTAAGATTCTTGTTTCAGGAGTTCGCTATTTGGAGAAAGCAGTTTTCAACTTGGATTACGGGCAGTTAAAGCTAGTTTTCCATGCCCTTGAGGAGCGTAAACAGGTCATTGACAATGCTCCACACCTTTGTCGTGCTTTACCGTGCATGACTCCGTGCTTTGATTGGTTTGACGCGATCTACTACTGGGCCGGCCTGAAAATGTATGATTTGGTCGCAGGGAGACACCTACTGCATTTGTCTAGGTATTATTCTGCACAAGAGTCTGTTGAATTGTTTCCTACCCTCGCACGAAATGGTAAAGATAAAACTCTGAAGGGAACTGTGGTATATTACGATGGACAAATGAATGACTCACGCCTCAATGTTGCATTAGCATGCTCTGCTGCTTTGGCTGGTGCAGCTGTGCTTAACCATGCAGAAGTTGTATCCCTTCTCAAAGATGAAGGTGATGGTAGAATAATTGGTGCACGTATTCGGAATAACTTGTCAGGTACTTCATGAATTTTATTGTAGAATTTGTGTTCCTACTCAGTTCCGTGGTTAAAATTAGCTTGTAATCCTGGTGGAAGGATTAAGGTTGATAAATAGAGTTCCAATATCTTGATTTGTGAAAAAATTATAGTTTCACTGTGCATAAAGCAATAAACATTTGAACAGATTAGGTGCTGACACTTCAGCTTCCCATTTCCTTGGACCTAGACTAGAGTTGTAGTTAAACATGGCAGAAAGTTACTCAAGACGACAAAAAGGGGACGGGTGACCATAAAAGATATCATGTGTTGTATCACTTGCTCCTAGAAGTCCCATTATATATCTCCATGTCTGTACAATTATCTATTATGCTTGTCTTTGAACCTTTGTCATTTCTTCAAAATGTTTGTCAGTGACATGCGGGATCATCGTGATGCTATTGATCTCTTCTTTCTCCTGTGGTTTAAGTGTAGTGATTTCTGAGGTTTTGAGAATTTTGGACTTTCTCTTAAACTATTTTTGTTGGGGTCCACGGCTGGACTCATGAGTGAAGAGGCTGTTCTAGTATCAAAGATTGGTAATTAATTACCAACCACATAACCAGATGCTTTGGACATAATTTTTACAAGTTGCTTGTCTTAGAGTTATCATGTTTCAAAATATGTATCACGTCATATTTGAATTTTCTTGCCATATTTTTGTGGAGTCAAAATATTTGTGTAGAGGTGTTATTGACAAACATTTCCAAAATTGGCATAAATCTTTTCGAGTTGGGTGGGAATATCAATTTTAAACAAGCATTTGATCCAACAAAGGCAAGTCACTCTGGCATGAATCTCTGTTCAACTTTTAGGCGTTAGAAAATGCTTTTAGTACTATTTATTAATTTCTCCTTTAATGGTTTGCTCCTTTTTTTCATGTTCACTCATCTGCCTCTAAGTTCTCACTCCTTTTCTGACAGGGAAGGAGTTTGATGCATATGCAAAAGTTGTTGTTAACGCTGCCGGGCCTTTTTGTGATTCTGTACGGGTGTTAGCTGATAAAGATGCAAAACCCATGATTTGTCCCAGTAGTGGTGTACATATTGTACTTCCTGATTACTATTCTCCAGACGGAATGGGCTTGATTGTCCCTAAAACTAAGGATGGTCGAGTGGTCTTTATGCTTCCATGGTTGGGCAGAACAGTAGCTGGTACCACTGATTCAAACACCAGCATAACGATGCTGCCAGAACCTCATGAGAATGAGATCGAATTCATTTTGGATGCCATCTCTGATTATCTTAATATTAAGGTGTGTTGATTACTAGCAATCCTGATTTTTATTTTTTTCTCTTAATAACATAGAGTGCCTCTAATATAAATCCCTGTAAGTCAAATATTTATATAATCATTATTCCTCATTAGGCATCTGGAAAAAAGGTCTACATTGTGACCACTTTTTGCCTCTTGATCTCTGTTTTGGCTTGATATCGAATTCAAATGTTACTATCCTGATCAATAGCATATTTCTCTATCACTTTTAGCTGAGCTAACTATTATCCCATAATTGGTTTTTATGCTTTTTCATTGAACGGAGTCTATGTAAAGAAGCTGAAATTTCTTAAGTTTTTGGATTAAGGTGAAATTTATTAAGCTATTCCAGTAAATGTGTAGAAGATATTCAGTATACTATCTTTTAGCCATTTAGTGGCTTCCAGGTTATATATTGGATTATTGACTAAACAATCAGTTAAGTCAGAGTTCGATGTAAATTGTTCTTATAAAAAAAGTCAAAAGTTTAATGTATATTGTATCAAGTGCATAAATAGATCAAACCATTTCCCATAAGGATCTAGTATTGCATCACTGCTATCCAACATGTTCCATATGTAGACTTTTTTTACTGTACATGTTTGATGTAGATTATGTAATAGCGTTGAAAAATCTTCTTGCTATCTAAACTATATTTGCATAAAGAATTACTTGCCAAATTCATATTTGATAAAACAAATATATGTGCTCTTTTCTTATGTGAGGCAAATTGTTAATCTCACAAGTAGATTGCAGAACTACGGTGAGATGGTATTAGTACTACTGCTGTGGTCAAACTGTACTTATGCGGTGAAGCATTTCAACTTACAACAGTGGATGATGGTGTCTCTTGATTTTATTGTTTGATTCCTAAACTTCTTCCTGGAAGCTGAGCTTTAAGTCCCTTGGAGTAATGTGTAGGCTTGTTATTCATACTTTTTTGTGTTAAAAGATTGTATTGATAAAATGAGGAAAACTTAGTGACTAATATCAACAACTCCAGTGATAAAGTTGCCAACAAATTGTTTGAGGACCCAGAAATCTTAAGAGGAGAATGTTTGACCCTAGGAAAATTTTGAGAGAGATGGGCAGAGAAAGGTCAAAGCAAAAAAAGAGAGAAGAAAAAGGCCTTTATGAATAACATGAATTTAAGAGGCATATCATGAACTTCTTGACAGTTAGAAAGCTCCATCCTTTTGTTCGTGAGTCATAGGAGCTTTGCTTGTTAGTAGATATGTCTGTGGTGACTGGTGACACTCTCGATGATGAGGGGGATACATTTCCTACGTACACAGGCATGCTCGATACATGAATCTAAATATTTCAGTGGCTTATGGATTTATTTCTTGTTTAGTGAGCAGCATCGAATTTGTCAATATAATCAGCATGTTTGTCATACACAGTTATTGCTATAACAGTTTACTTATTTTTTCATTCAGTGTTTGTAAGATGGCGACATCCTGTATTTGACTGTTTAGTTTCCCTACTTCCATGAAGGCAACCAAACCAATTTAAACAGTTTTTCTTGTTTTATATGTCACCTATAGTGTCCTTCTTGCCTACGGAGAATGATGTTAGATTTCAAATTTAGGTACGGCGTACTGATGTCCTTTCTGCTTGGAGTGGTATCCGCCCTCTAGCAATTGATCCCAAGGCAAATAGTACGGCGAGCATCTCCAGAGATCATGTTGTCACTGAAGATCATCCTGGTTTGGTAACAATTACTGGTGGAAAATGGACTACGTATAGAAGGTAACTTATAATATCTGAACTAATGGGTAATGCTAGTTGTCTTGTGAGACGAGGAGGTGTTTCTATATGGAAAAGAGGCCTGTTAGTTCAGAAAGCAGCCCCAAGTTGTTTTTTAGAGGTGCAATTCTGTTGAATATGGAAAGAAGCTTGGGCTACTTTATATAAAAGAACCAGAGAGGGTGCTTTTTGTTTCAGAAACAGTGGGTCAACCTTTTTTCCTTTGGGTGCCCTCTTTTCAGCTTTTGTGAATTGCAATTTGAACCAGTCTTTTCTCCTCTAAATTCGGAAACTTGTTTCTTTTCTTCAATAAAAGACACTACTAGGAGATATAATTTGTAACATTGAAAGATGTTTTGTAGGTTTAATAAACTTTTTTATTGAATATGATAGTTTTTCACACATTGGTGTGAATTGTAAATCCATGATATCAATTTGATTTTTATATAAAAAATATCCACCCATATGAAAGCCTCAAAAAAAGTTCTGTAAGTATAATTATACTTCTAAAAGACCACCAAAAGCATTTTCCAAAAAAATGAATCTGAAACACAAGTGTTTTCTGGAAAAATGCAAATAAATACATCTATTGCAAAGACGAAAAAAAAAGGTTCTAAATCCAAACACAATTAAAATGGAACATCTCCAAAGTTTTTGGTCTCCTTTATTAACATTTTAAAGTTTTGACTCATTTCAGCATGGCAGAAGATGCGGTTGATGCGGCTATAAAATCTGGAAAATTGAACCCAGCAAATAAATGCTTGACATACAACCTACAACTCGTAGGTGCAGATGGATGGGATCCTGCATCTTTTACGGTACTTGCTCAACAATATGTCCGCATGAAAAGGTCTCATGCAGGAAAGGTTGTTCCAGGAGCGATGGACACAGCTGCCGCTAAACATCTATCTCATGCATATGGTGCGTTGGCTGAACGAGTGGCTGCTATTGCTCAGGTTCGCTTCCTTCTTAGTTCCAATCGTTCCTTTTTCTTCTGGTACTTTGGCTATATGTCTTTATACTAACCTTAATGCATTTTATGTTAAGTGCTTCTTAAGGTAGCTCATTGGTAATACAATCTACTCTATAATAATACATGAACAGAACAAAAACAAACATAGAAATGCGTTCCTTGCAAAACATGCTTGCTGATTTAAACACTTGTTTAAAGTAGTTTTTGCAATTTCTAGTATCTGCAAGCTTCTTCTATCTTTTTTTGCATATTTATTGTAGATTGCATGAAATGCCAGTTTCTGGGAATCAATAAAGAACCAAGTATTACTATTGTCATTGACTGATATGTACGGATCTCCAAGAATAGAATCAGGGATGTGTTTATTCATGAATGTGGATTTGAGGAGGAATATCTGAGTCACTCTGAACTTGAAATTCATTATTTTAGAGGGGCGAAATGGTCTGGTGGACCCTTGTATTTATATCAGTTTGTATTCTGGACCCTTTTACTTAACCATTTGTCAACTGAACCCTTAGACTCAATAAAACACAATTTAACAAATCTCTCTGACCATTGACCAGGCTTATGTGGCATTAGAATGTGTGAGTTGGCAAAAGTGTGTAACTACACGCTTCTTTAGGCGAGTGAATAACATTTTTGGGTTAAAAAATATTAAAATTACAAAAGAAATAAAAATTTAAAAAACAATTAATTAAAAAATTCCTTCTTCTTCACCCACTATCCCCTCCTTTTCAACCATTTTCATCCCATACCCAACCCTTTTTTCTTCTTCTCCACAATCTGTTACCATCAATTTACCAGATCTTGGGAACATTTTGAGTCCACTGATTAACCGCGGAGAGAGAAAGCGGCGCTAGTGGTACTCGCCGGAAACCACACTGAATTGCAGTGGAGTGAGAGAGAGAAGCGGCGTTGGTGGTGCACGCCGGAGACCACCAACAATATTGATAGATAGCGTGAAGTATGTAAAATATTCTTCCATGCTTCCTTTTAAAGGATCTGTTCCTATAGTGGCTACCTGAGAATGGAAAACTTATGTTGAAAATGCATCTTTACTGAACAATTTTGTAGATTCAGGTGAAATATAGTGTTTACACCTCACATAGCTTCCATTGGTAGATTCAGACATTGCAACGTCTCTCTTATATTCGTTTAGACCAGATAACCTCTAAATTTAATTCTCGAGATGAAGAAACATAATAAAGTAGGATGGAATTGATGTTTAGGAATTAGACCTGATACTTCTCGACCAGATCTAGTGGTGCGGTGGCTTAGGTTGTTGGTTTTGTAGAGGTTGGAGGAGCATCTTAACTTTGAATCAACATTCATTCTCATTAACACTTGCATGAGGAGTAGATTTTGATTTTTGATTAAAGCTTCCTATGTTATGGAAAGAGTCATGGCAGTAACACTCTGGAGTAAGAACTTTTGCTGTTTGAGAGGCCTGTACTGTCAATAGGAATCAGAACTTGTTGAATAGGATGCATGATTAATGCAAGATCGATTGAACATGCTGGCTTAAAAATCCTTCTCAATAATTTATCAAGCACATTTTGAAAACACTTTACGAAAATACACGAAGTCACAGGCCCTCAATATGATTTCAGGATCTTTCCAAGGTGTGTCAAGGAAGATATTTTATAACCTTGAAAAAAATAATTTATTGAGAACTTGTTCATTTAAGTTGTTCCAAGAAGTTATTGCAAAAAAAAACAAAAAAAAAAAACTGTTTTATGATAATGTGCTTTGAATGCTTACCTTTTAAAAAAAACCGTGGTTTGAGTGTCCCAAAGAAAAAATTATTTTCTATACTCAAAATGCTCAGTAATTTTTAAATACACTTTTTCTTTTTGCACATTTTTTTGCCAAAAAAAGTTTTTTCCAAGTAGTTCATCTCAATGCTCTTTAATCTTCACTTCAAACTCATTTAGTTAGGAAGCTATTTTCTGGCATTTTCATTGTCTACTAGGAGTTTCCATGCCTAATTTTGATTGATCTGAATTACAGAACGAAAATCTGGGGAAACGACTGGCTCATGGATACCCTTTCCTGGAAGCTGAGGTTGCATACTGTGCTCGGGAAGAATACTGTGAATCCGCTGTAGATTTTGTAGCTAGAAGATGTCGTCTTGCCTTCCTTGACACTGATGCTGCACAACGTGCACTGCCACGAATAATAGAGATACTGGCTGCAGAGCACAAATGGGACAAGTCTAGGCAGAAACAAGAACTGCATAAGGGAAAAGAATTTTTAGAAACTTTCAAGTCATCAAAAAATGCACAATTCCATGATGGGAAGCACTAGTAAGTTATTCAATCCAATACGAAACATGTTCTTCTAGAGTCAGATTTCCCGTTTCTGACACTTTACCCACTCATTGTTCTAGGTTCTTAAAAGCTGTATATCAATCTTCAAGGCGCGGAGTTCTACTTTTACATTCTTCTGCGTTAAAGAGTAACGAAAATACCACACATACCTTTTTCATGTATGCATTTCATATGGACTAAAGCTGCAGAATGACTTATTTTGTCAAAGCTTTTAAGTTTCTTAGGAACAATTCATTTTTTCTTTTCGTTCGTTGCAATGATCATTTCTCTTGATCATCTTATAGTTATTGGATTATGTCTAGGGCATGAAATTTGGCCCCTCTGATGTAATAATTACTAATTTAATTGAGTATAGATTAATGTTATTTCTGTCGACCTCAACTTGTTTGGGACTGAGGGTTGTTCTTCCTCTACTTTGTTACTCTATGGTCTTCAAGTTTCATGCATAAAGAGGAAACTCAGCAATCAAAAACCAAAGAAGCTGGAATTATTTTTCTTTTTCAATACTGCAACTACAAGTTGATGGTAATAGTACTTTGTCCCCAAATAAATTTACTAAAACTTAGATGATGAGGATATCTTTGAGGAACAGGATACGATGGATTATTATTTTGCAAATGCAGCTAGGAATGCAGATATTTTTTCGATGCAATAACGCAGCGAAAAAAAGAAGCATGTAAGAAAGCATAGTTATTTTGCTTATTGAGTTTATTTTTTTAATTGATTTTTTAACAACCAATTGGAAGAGGACAAGAAAAATGTTGTCTTATTAAGATTCTGATCCAATGATCTTTTCAAAACAAAACAATTATATTATCGCATTTAAACTACAAAAAGGTATTCAGGGTGGATCGTTATTTATATACTAGTGTAATTTTACATTGAATATTCTTCTAAATTGGATATTATTTTTAAATTTAATTCTATAAATGTTGTAGTTTGATTTGGTAATGTATTATTGAATTGATGACTGTATTTTTAAATTTGTAAGACAAATTTTAAGGAAAATAAATAAAATCATATTTATGTTTTTCCCAAAATACATAAAATTGATGATTGTAAGTTTAAATTTTGAAAATGAATTTTAAGGAAAATATATAAAATCATATTAATGTTTTTCCCAAAAATAAATGAAATCATCTTTATAAACAATCAACTCGAAGGAGACATTGAACTTGACCTTTTTTTTACATCTTAGGCCAAACGCAGGATTTCCTGTCAATTCGTTTATGTATCTCTTAAAAAAAAGTGTAAAGATATTATAACAAAAAAACATTTAGCTGTAATAAATATGAATATTAATAAAGAATATTAAAGTCTTTACGATCATTAGTTAATTAATATTCAGTCCTCGGGATGGTAAATTTTTCATATCTATTTATCATTTATCGTTGGATCAACTGGTTGTGGATGTAGCAAACTTTTATACTTGAAGATTTCAAATCTCGAAATATGACCATTTCTTGTTATGCTTTCACTTCTATCACCTTTTTTTTGGACCATTCTTTCTCAAGTCTATATCAGAAATAACCTCTCTATCTTTATGATACTTTATCAATTTCCATTCGTATAGTATGATAAGTCGATAA
>JAJOOS010003519.1:0-24074 GCA_029582725.1 Solanum chiquidenum | reverse complement strand
AACATTGATTAGTAATATGTTTTCAACTGCTTTGTCAACAATTTTTAATCCTTTATTTTTCATGCTTTGTCAACAATTTTTTGATTCCAAGACATTGGCCAGAATGCGTCGCATATTGTATGTTTCTCTGCTCTTATTTCCAAAAAGCAATGCTCTCATGCTTTGGTGTTGTGTTATCATATCAGTTCTGGGTTGTCTACAAGGAATCAAACTGGATTACTGCAATAATTTGGGGGGTATTACTAGTATGTTTTGGAAGGTATGACACCCTTATTCCTGTTTATAAAACAACTTTTCCGGCGATGACTATCTTGCTTTTCAGTTTGTATTATTCTAGTATGACATCAGAAGGTCATGCTGTCATTGTCTTTCACAGTGCTCAATCAGTATCATGCATAAAATGTTTGTCAGTTTGATACGACATATTCAGGCATGGTGATAATCTTTTCTTTATCGTATTCACAGCATTACTTTATGTGGCTACATTCTATTGCAATTCCTGAAGCTTTCAACTCAGGCATCTTTACAGGATCCAATTTACTTTGTCCTATTACAACGCCAGAAAAAGTGAGTAGATATCTTCTTTATACTCGTAAAACTGACATATGATGTCCAAGTTTGATGTTTAGTCAAAGAATATGTGCACGTGTAACAAATAGTTGTTAACAAGAGATAGTTCTTATTTTTCCTTCAGTTTCGTATTGTGTCTATTACTTCGTTCAGAGTAAGCATGCAGTGAAAATATCTAGAAAAATGTGGTTCACAACATTTAAAGAAATGGAAGAACATCTCTTCACAGGTCAAGACAATGGTGGCAACTGGCAACATAGCCTGTACTGCAGGTTGACATATTAAATTAAAAGCTAATTCTTTTTTACTTTTCGTTGTGCATATAATCATATTACTAAAGTCAAAGAAAGTAAAATGTGATACTTTGTCTTATCAAAATTTGGTGTTTTGTTCAAGATCCTGCAGTATACATTATCAGATCATGTAGTTATGAACTGTTAATAACCTGCTCTTGGCAGAAAATAATAGTACTAAAATTTAACTGATACTAATAAGCGTTCCTTTTAAAATAAAATAAATGTTTCTTGGTGTTTGAAGCTTTCCTCATCAATTTATATGATGAGTGACAGCTATTTGTATTAGTTTTCTTTCTGAAAATGACCTTAACTTATAATAATCTGATGATATTTTGTGATATAGGACTGAAACAGAACAATGGAGGAAGTATTCTCTTTTAACTGCAAGAATCCTATCTCTTGCTTTGGGCAGTCTGATGCTAGGGACACTGATTTACATCCTTGTAACTTATGGTTCTCCATTTCACAGAGATACTTTCACTCCGTAAGTTATTTGCTTATTTATTTGTTCCTACTTTTAATTAGATACCATCATATCCAAGGAGCTGCGATCTATCAGTTGCAAATTTGTTTGAAAGTTTTCTCTGAAAAGCAAACGTCACGAGTTTGTGATGAAGTGATACATGTGCATCCCCATACATCAGCCTGTATAGACTTGTGCTTGGTATAAATCTTTCTTTGACATGCAATTTGAGAAGTCAATATCTGTGCAGGTGGATGACAACAACACTAATTGATCACTTTGTCATTGCTGTACCTCTCTCGGTAAGGTTTTCATTGTTTAGCTACCTTTGCTCTTAATCTCACTGGTATTAAAAGATTTCTTCTCTGTGAGGCAAAAGTTTGTGAAATACAATACTATGTATGGCTAGGGCACTTAAATAATACTACGTTACAAAATCGTTATTTGGAATTTTTCATGTGATTTCTTTCCAGGTCTGGGTTGCACATAAGGAATCAAGTTGGCTAAGTGCAGCTTTTTGGATAATTCTAATTATGTTATTTGGCAGGTACATTTTGATGTTGTATTTATCCTAGTATAGTGCATAAATGGTATCAGTTTGCAGTTAGCTTCATCGATATGTCATCTTTTTTGTTGCTCTATATGGGTGAGAGCAAGATATGATATATTACAACAGCTTTTTTTTGGGACTATAGTTATATCTAATTCATGTTTTATGTTGATTTCCTCAGCACCATCACATGTGCCTATATTGCTCTTCAGCTTTTCAGTCTCTCATCTCAAGATCCCGTCTACCTTGTTCTTTTCAACATCAGCAACAGGCAAGTTTGTGCGTGTTCTCCTCATTATGACATAGATTTTGTGTGCGTATACCTGTGAAAACGCAAATTGAGAAGATATTACATCCTGTTAATTCTGCAGTTGCATAATGATGCTTGTACTACTGCTTTTTAAGAAGAAAAAAACCTCCCTGATATCCTTGTCCTAATCAATGTTGTACCATATTAAAAAAGGTTTCTTTTGTTGGTGCAAGTGACAACAATATCAAGACTGGTAACAGAATGGAAGTCTAGAATATGTAGTTTTTCATTTTCTTTCAACTGAATATGGGCAACATTTCTGAATATGTGTCACTCAGGCTTAAAGGTAAGTTACAGAAGGGTGGTCAGACCTACTTTGTTGTATATATAAATGGGGTATAGTGTTGGTCAATCAAAATCAGAAGATGAAGGTAGCAGAGATGAGGATGCTCATATGTATGTGTGGGGCATATTATGAGAGATATGATTAGGAACTTCACGAAGTTATACAAGACGAGGTTGAAGTGGCTTCCGTAGGGGATAAGATGAGGGAAGTGAGACTAAAATGGTTCAGACATGTGAAGAGGAGGAGCGCAGATGCACTAATGAGGGGGTGTGAGAAGTTGACTATAGTAGGTTTTAGGAGAGGTAGAGATAGGCCAAAGTAGAACATGTAGGTAATTAGACAAGACATGAGACATTTTCAGCTTACTTAGCACATAACCCTAGATAGGAAGATTTTGAGGTCAAGGAAAATGGTCGAAAGATAATATAGGTATTGTAGTATATATCTTGTTCTTCTAAGTTTCAGTTTTTCACTATTACCAAGTTATTTTGCTATTTGCTGCCAGTTCTTCTTTCTATCATGCTTTGATTACATTCTGTTTTGAGCCGAATGTCTATTAGAAACAACCTTCTCTGCCCCTTAAATATCTTATTTAGCTTTAGCAATTCTATACACATTATTTTATTTTATAATTTCCAATATTATTTTATTTTAGACTCACCTTGTGTTGTAATTGTTCTTATTAGGGAAGAAAAAGAGGGTATAAAGGAACCACTCAAACATACAGCATAGGAGAGGGTCAACTGAGCAAGAAGCTATATGGTTGATTTGGTTTTGATTTGATCATTGGACTCTTTCTTCATTTTTTCCTAATAAATATGTTAACAATATAAGTTTCAATCTACATATGTTTGTGTAAAACAACCAAAATATTTCTTGTAATAATTATGTTACTGTCTGTTGTGGACTTAAATTTTGTTACATCTTTAGAAAAATGCATCTCCATGCATAAACGTTATGACATCTCGTATATTTCATTGGCATAAAACATTTTGAACACGATTAAAAGAGTTGATAATTCAAACCCCTTTAAAGTATTCACATTTTTTTAGTTTAATACTTTAATTAAAAAGGATTACTTATTATCCTTGACCTATAGAATTTTCTATCTAAATATAATCTATTGCTTTGTCAAGTGGTATAGATAGTGATCTCAGTTTCTTTATATAGTGTGTGAGAGTAACATAAAATAGGGTAGTTGCATAAATTGTTTAGATTGCTATCATTAGGACAACAACAATAATATACTCTATATAATTTTATAAGTAAGGTCTGAGTAAATTTATATATACACAAAGTAAAATAGTCTAAAACTAATCAAAAGAATAATAACAATAGCAAATAATACGATAATCGAAAATAGCAACAACAAAATGTAATAAAATCTCAGAGATAATACAACTAGTAAAGAAAACTGGTCACTACTTGATTGCCTTCTAACCGTTTATCTTAATTTTAATATCTACTATCTTAATCTTGATCTCCATACCCTCTTTCATATAGGATTATATCCTCGTAAGCTTCTCACATTTTCTCAGTAAGACAATCTTCTTTTCATGTACTCGAACCAACCTCACTTTCCTTATATTATTCACTACAAAGGTAATCGACATTATCAAAAATATTTCTTTAGCGTACCAACTCTTTAATAGCACACCAGATCGACATTTTAAGTTTCCCCACCCATATAAGGCCGATAATGGAGCGGATCGGGTTGAAACTTAACCCGCAAAAATTTCATCCAGTGCAGCTCCACTCTGCCCCGCCCCGCATGGTATGTTTAGTTTCTATTTTATTACGGTTACAAATACAAGAAATTTTGAAGTTTTGACACAAATATTCCGTGGACGTGGTGCAATGGCCTTCTCACATTTTCTCCCCTTTTCAATACGCTTCCTTTCTCTCTTCTGCAAAACTCGAAGACGAAGACCGAGTACTCAAAAATGGCAGCAACTTTAGCAATTGCATTGAAGAGTCTCTTCTCTGTGTTGGGATGTTTGATTACAGCCACCGTAATATACACCGTCGCCACTGATGGCCTCCCTTTCCGCATAGAACTCCTCACCCCGTATTATCCTTTTCTCTCTCTCTCTCTGTCATACTAATTCTATTTTGGATTTCATTTTTTTCGATTATTAATGCTTCTGTTTGGATGGATTGGGGTTTGAATCTTTATCAGTACCAAAAATTGTTGAATTATGGAAATAAAACGACAAAAACCATATCTAAAAGCTTAAATTATTCAAAAAAGGATCACTTTTAGTTAGATATATTTTGAACATCTAAACCTGGATTTCTTTCTCCTCACCTTTACTAACACTCTGTTTGGATGGTTGTCAAGTATTGTTTCATAATGTATCGTGTTATATTGTATTGTGTTACACTGTATGGTACTGTATTGTTTTAAGGAATACAATGTTTGGATAGATTGTATCGTTCTCTATCGTTACATAATGTCACACGTCAGGAATTTGAGCGATAAACTTACAAGAAAAGTATGGTACAAGGTAGTGTTAATATGAAAAGGTAGGGTAAAAGATAAAATAGGATTATTCAATAATATATAAAGACAAAAAGAGAAGAAAATATTAAAGTAATGACGCGATCACACCAAGTTAGTTGTTACATAAAATGAGACTTTTAATCGTTACCTAACGATGGATTTAAACGATATGATACAATATAATACGATGGGTAACAACCATCCAAACAAGGTGTAAAAGTTCAAGCTGCTAGAAACAAGACACTCCTTGAATTTTGATTTGTTTGTCATACTTTCTCTTTTAGTTCGTTTATACAAGAATGCTCCTTTCCTTTTTCAGCAATTCTTTAATTCTAACTTTGCACGAGGCTTGTTTAAGACCACAAGATTAAATGGTATTTTGATTTATTTGACATATCTTTAGTTCAGAAGTTTCTTTTCCTTCCTTCAACTTGGTACCAAGTTAAAATAGGACAATCAAATTGAAACCGAGGGAGTAACTTTTTTTTAGTTAATTATGTGTTAGTTATCTTATAGTAGTTCCTCATTCTCATTTTATGTGAAGTTGTTACTGTTTGGAGAGTCTAACACTTTATTTATTTCAACTTTCTCAAACTTCTTTTGAATATTTTGAATCATTGGCAATGTTGATTTGCACTACTTTTCGTGTAGTTTACAAATATAGCAGTTCTATTTAAAAAAAATTGAAGAATCTATACCCGAATTCATACTCAAAATAAGATTTTTGACCCTTGTACTCCGACAGAGGAGTAACAGTTTTTTGAAAATGGTTAAGAAAAAGGAACTTACTTGAAATTGAGATTTTGACTTGAAAAATAGTTTAGTTCATCTGTCTTCGTGATGCTGTTATTAATACCACTTACCTTATAAAAAAATAGTTTAGTTCCACTTCCATCTGCTTTCCAGACAATCTGAAATGAGTGGGATGAATCTTGCAGGTGGATGGCAGCTACCCTGATAGATTTCTACATCCACATATTTGTTAAATGGGTATGCCATGATTAATTTAATGCTTCAAAATGTTTCATATGCGAACCTTTATTCTGAAGTCGATTGCATTTTATTTGCTACAGTTTCACTAGCATTGGATAATAAGGAGAACATGTTGAATTTGGCGCACCTACTATGTTAGATGTTAGAGATATAAATGGTATAGAAGTTAGAGCTATAAATGGTATAAAGGTTAAGATTCTCAGACATTTGTGCAATACTATAGAAGAATTAAGTTCCTATAGTGTGCAATTTTTAATCTTGGCCTTAGGCTGAGATTTGAAGTTTGCCGTTGCACTTCATAGGAGCCCATGGGCTTGTGCAAATGCTACTATAGAATGTCTTCCTGCAGTTTAAGCAAAACATTGATTAGGAAAATATCTCACCCTGTAGTTACCCTTCTTGGCTCTTTATTTTTTGCTGGGTTACATCTTTGAGGTCCTTTGGGTTTCAACTGCATTGCAAACAATATTTTTATTTCAAGACATTGGCCAGAATGCATCACATGTTACTATGTTTCTCTGCTCTTATCATCTAAAGGAAAAACCGCAAAAGCAATGCTCTCATGTTTTGGTGTTGTGTTATCAGTCCTGGGTTGTCTACAAGGAATCAAACTGGATTACTGCAATACTTTGGGTGGTCTTGCTAGTATGTTTAGGAAGGTATGCCACCCTTATTCCTGTATATATAACAACTTTGATGTACTTTTAGTTTCAGATGATGACTGTTCTTCAAGCTTTCTCTTAGCATCTCTTATATGACTGAATTCTCAGGTTGAAATTTTTCACATATTTTGAACAGTGTGACCAAATTTATTCTTCCCTTGGTTAGTACTGTAGTACATTCTCGTGAAGAATGCTCTGATGGCTTGTTATATTTATTCTTTTAGGGCTATAGGTCTCTATCTGTTGACATACACTGTTTTTTGTCTTCACCCATGGGCATTACAGTCTTAGGATTGGTGTTCCCAATTATTTATATCTTGTGTTCGCTGATATAAATTCCCTTTGCATATAGATAACTTCCTTGATGATATACCCAGTCAATCAATCAATCGATCAACTATACCTCAAACTGAACTAGGTCCCCGATTTGAATTCTCTACATATTTCTCTCTATTTGGGCCCACATCATTCCAATACTAGCTAGAAGTTTGTCTTGTAAGGCAAAGTTCCAGAAAATCTCTAAATGTCACACTTATGAACCTAATATTTATGCAACAACATAAATTAAGCCTCAATGCACACTAGTTGGTATTATTGATTTGGATCTTTTCTTCCACGTTGTTACTTTTTCAGATTTGCAATGATTCCTAGATTTTTTAGGTCTTTTCAGACAACCTCCTCCATGTGATTTTAGGTCTTTCTCATCCCTTTCAGCACCTTCAACACCAGTTGACTGGTGTATATTTGATGTATTTTAGGTCTATCAAAGACGACTTTCTCTTACTATATCCTCTTATGTGTGCAACTGCACCCTTTGTTTCAACGTCTATTCAATTTTGTATGACTGCACATTTACCTTGATGTCTTTTGGCATCTTGTATTGCATAGGATACAAATTTTCTTGCATTCTAGTGGCGATGACTGTCTTCCTTTTCAGTTTGTATTATCCTTGCATGGCATCAGAAGGCCATGTTGTCATTGCCCTTACAAAGTTCAATCAATATCATGCATAAATGTTTGCCAGTTTGTGATTATATATTCAGGGACGGTGATAACATTCTCTCTACTCCCTTTACAGCATTGCTACATGTGGCTACATCGTATTGCAATTTCTTAAGCTTTCAACTCAGGAATCTTTACAGGATCCAATTTATTTTGTCCTATTACGACGTCAGGACAAGTGAGTAGATATTTGCACAAAGTTCTTTTTTCCTTCATAGTTTCAGTTTTTATTTCTCTCTTTGGAGACCAGAAAAAGAAAAAGAGAGAGTTCAATTGGAAATGATATTTAGTTCATATATTTTCATGTATGCATGTCCAACTGTTTGAGGATACTCGTGAAACTGAAATATCATGCACAAGTTTGGTGTTTATTTGGAGAATATATTTGCAAGTGTAATATATAACTGTTGTTAACAAGAGCTGACTCTTGTTGTTTTTGCTTCAGTTTTGTATCATGCCTGTTGCTTTGTTCAGAGTAGGCATGTAGTGAAAATATCTAGAAAAATGTGGTTCTCAGAATAAAAGAAATGGAATTACATCTCTGCACAGGTCAAGACAATGGTGGAAACATAGCTTGTACTGGGTCTGGCATATTTTTGTTCATTGTTCATTGTTTTACTCTTCATTGATCATATACTTGTAGTGGTAAAGTCAAAGAAGGTAAATATCACACTTAGGTTTATCAAACTTTGGCATTTGTCTTGGACAAGACTAGGGTTCAAATGCCTCATCCCCATTTTGGGAAATGAAGTTTTCAATCATAGGAAGAAAACAGATTAGTCAACGAAATGTTGCATCCTCCATTTGTGCAGGAGAAATTACCAGTTGAATACTTTAAATATGCGCCTGGTTTATTTGTTAGATATATCTTCCATTTTATTAGAAGAGTTAGATAAAAGGTAACTGTGACTTTAATGTTCTCTGAGTCGTTTAATTATTCACATATTGGATTGTACGTTTGTATTTCATTGAGAAAAGAAACTAAAATCAAGTATTCTTAACAATAAAAAATACAAGTATTCTTATCAGCAATATACTAAAGAGATAAAAATTTTGTGAATCGTTTTGTTATTTAGTCACGAGTGTTGTCTTTCTCAGTACCTATTATGTAAAATGTAGCTTCCAAAATCAAAGTACTATTATGTATTAAGAATATTGGATTCTTTTATATCAGTCATCCAAGATCTTTTAGTGGAATAACAATGGTGCTTCTAACTGCAAGTTGGATCATTCATATCATACTTTGTGTTTTCTAGTTACGCTTATTGTGGTTGTTTCTTTTGTACAAGACCCTGCAGTGTATTACATTATCAGGTCATGTAGTTATGAAATGTATTGATAACCTACTCTTTGCAGAAAATAATTACACTAAAACTGTAACTGATAGAGTGTTCCTTTAAAAAATATAATATGCAAGTGTTCATGGAGTTTGAAGCTTTCCTCATCAATGTTATATTACTGGCACCTATATTTTGTTAGTTTTCTTTGTGAAAATGACCTTAACTTATAATGATCTGATGAGATGTTGTGATTTAGGACTGAAACAGAACAACAGAGGAAATGTTCTCTTTTAACTGCAAGAATTCTATTTCCTGCTTTGGGCTGTCTGATGCTAGGGACATTGATTTACACCATTGTAACTGATGGTTCTCCATTTCGCAGAGATGTTTTTACTCCGTAAGTTATTTCTTTGTTTATTTATTCCTATTTTAAACAGATACCATCAACTTTGTTTTTTTCCGGTCAAATTGAGACTCTGCTACCGATTTAGAGGATAGTAGCATTGGCTGAGAACTTTGTCAGTACTTGAAAGTTTTGTTTGTTTTCTTGTTTGAACTATACTTAGATCTCCTTTCTGCTGCTTTCTAAATTGATGCACTTTATGGGGAAGTGGCATAAACCTCTCTTAACTGGAAGTTTTTGTGCTATTCTGGAGGAAAACTCCCTTTTCATTTATTCAATGTCATATCAGCATTTTATTTACTTAAGGAAGTATATGTCTTTCCCGGAATGAGTTCCTAAATGAGAGAATATCTGTATTACAGTGATTCGGAAGTTGGGATATGGTTACTGAAAATGACTTGTGCTCTCAAAATGTATAAAATCTTATCTAATAATATTGCCCTACTCATTTTGCATGACCAAGGACTATTGATGATTTCTTACCTCATTCTAATCATTTAATCTATATTTATTTCTTACCGTGTAAACTTTAAATATTAAAACATATGCTTAGACTGATCTATGGTGAGCTTTATAACTTTTCCCTGCGTAACATGATACTACCTTCAGTGTGACATATGTCAGATAATATGGTATCTATGGTATTTCAAACTCTATAATAGGAAGGGACGTGCTTCTCTGATACGAAATTTCAATCAGAATTTTTGTAAAGTCTAACCAATGGAATACTTTTGAAATTTGAAATGAGCTTTTTCTTCCACTACATGGATTCACTATGTACAGGGCATTTTTAGGGCCTAGATTCAGGAAAATTATCAGCATTTCCTATCTCTATTCTGGTTGATGACGTGCAACCCTAGAAAATTGTCTTCTTTGTCCAAAGGGCTGCGGTCTATCATTTGCAAATTTGTTTGGAAGTTTCTTCTGGAAAACAAACTTCATGAGTTTGTGCTGAAGTGATATATCATACATATGCATCCTCATACTTCAGCCGATTATGAACTTCTGCTTGGTATAAGTCTTACTTTGACATGCAATTTAAGAAGTCAATATATGTGCAGGTGGCTGACAGCAACAGTAATTGATTTCTATGTCGGTGTTGTGGCTCTCTCGGTAAGCTTTTCACTGTTTATCTGCCTTTTTTTAAAATTAAAAAAAATTGGGGGAAGGGGAAGGAGAAATAAGGGAGGGGATTACAAGGTGGGAAATCAAACCCTCAACAAGAAGGTGAAAATTTAGGTAGTCAACAACTGAGCTACCAAGATTCCCCTCTGTTTAGCTACCTTTACTCTTAATCTTACTGGTATTTGAAGATTTTTCTGTCTTTAGCTTGATAAGGAAGTCCAAAGTTTGTAAAATTCGATATATGGCTAGGGCATGCAGCAACATACCATACACTTAGGTAATACAGTAATAGTTGACTACTAATCAGGTATCTTATCTTAGGCTAGGGCCAGTTGCTGCATTAGGTGTCAAAATCATCAGTTAGGACTTTTCACGTGATTGTTGATCTTAGATGAGTTACACTGTTTTCTCAGGTTTGGGTTGCATATAAGGAATCAAGTTGGCTGAGTGCAGCTTTATGGATAATACTTATAATTTGTTCTGGCAGGTATGTTTTTTTTGTTGGATAATGCATAAATTGTACTCCCTCCATCCCATTTGATGTGATGTAGTTTGACTGGGCACGGAGTCTTAGAAATATGGAAAGATTTTGCAATGTTTCAAAACTACTCTCTAAAATAAATAAATTTTTAAAGAGAAGTGTACAGCTTTTGGACTTTTTGCCAAATAAATGGGATCCAACATGGGTAAAATGTTGATAGTGTCATTAAATATTTGCCAATTAAGGAAATATGTCAATTCATTCTTTTTGGGCGAACTAGAAAGACAAATGTGTCATATACATTGGAGCAGAGGGAGTATCAGTTTGAAGTTAGCTTCATTGGTACATCGTCTTATTTGTTGCTCTATGTAGGTGAAAGCAAAATATGAACTCTCATTCATATGTAATGGAATGAGGAGGAGTTCACATATATGTGTTTGCATGCCTTAATATGATTCTGAGTGAGAAGGGGTTCCGTGAATTTGTCGAAATAACTAAACAGATCTTGCTTGTTTGCCAAGCAGTCAATTAATATTCCAGCCTTTGCCTATGGCAACAACTTCATTAACAACTAGTGTGCATTATTACCCTCTTTCTTGCATCAAGCTTTGAGTTTCTAGAGTTCTCCTAAACATGAGTTAATATTCCATCAAGAATAACCATAGTTCAATCTAGTTAGTATTTCCTGAACATGAATCTATATTCCTTCAACTATATGACTGTAAAGTATGGCTTCATTTTTTTCCATTGTGTTTCTTTTTCTCATGCCGGCAATTTTCTGGTCCCTCAAAAACTGATGGCACTTTTTCGGCTACATTTATCTGATATGTTGCAACAGTTCGTTTTTGGACCATAATCATATCTAATTCATGCTTTATGTTGATTTCCTCAGCATCAGCACATGTGCCTATATAGCTCTTCAGCTTTTCAATCTCTCATCTCAAGATCCCGTCTACCTTGTTCTTTTCAGCAGCAGCAACAGGCAAGTTTGTGCACCATCTGTTTAAGCGTGTTCTCCTCGTTATGACTTAGATTTTGTTTGTTCGTCCTTGTGAACAATTAAACGAAGAAGATATTACTTCCTGTTAGCTCTGCAGCAACAACAATAATTTGTAGTACAGCAAAAATTCATCCTTGTTCTAGTCAAAGTTGAACCATATTTGGAATTTCGTTTCATTCGTGCAAGTGATTGAATCCTTTTTCTTTTGTCGATGGAATTTTATTATATATTTGTTCATTGCTTTCAAATTTTAAGCTTTCATTGCTTCTTATCAATTCTGTACACGTTACAATTTTTTATTTTTGTCACTGTTCTTATTAGGGCAGAAAAAGGGTATGAAGGAACATCTCGAACAGAGAGCATTGGAGAGGGTCAATTGAGGAAGAAGCTTTGTGGTTGATTTGGTTTTAATTTCATAATTGGACTCTTTCATCATTTTTATCTTTGTAACAAATATGCTAAATAATAAACTTCTAATGTACATATGTTTGTGTAAAAGAATCAAAATCTTCTGTGATAATTATTTTATGGGAAAATAATGCCTTGATATTATTGATCGTATGGTAGCTTATATATATTGAAAAATATGTGCAAAATAGAACTCTACAACAGTAAAAGTAAGGGATCGTTTGGTAGAGTGTATAAAAATAATGCTAAATAGAGTGTATTAGTAATGCTTGCATTAACAATACATGTATTAGTTATGCTTGCATTAATTATACATAGATTATTTTTATGCATTGTTTGGTTTGATGTATTAAAAATAGAATTCATTGCATTAAAATATTTTTTTACAACGATACCCTTCACTATAATGGTGGAAAAGATATAAAAAAGTTATTGAGGGGAAATTGGGTCTTTAATTGAGTTAATGCATGCATTAAAATCATTGCATTGCTAATACTTAGAAATTCATGGTATTAGCAATACACAGTAGAGTGTATAACAAAACAAAAAACAAAAAATAATAGAGTATAATTAATGCAAGCATTAGTTATACATAGGTTGGAAAAGAGTACCAAAATACACAAGGCTAATGCATTCATTTTTTTTTAATACACTCTACCAAACGATCTCTTAAGGATTAATGATGATGATATTGTACCTTGTGTGGGAGCAGATTGGATAAAATGATTGCTCACGTCCAATGTTTTGTATGATAAAAATGTGTTATCAAAACTTAGATGTGTTATATAGTGTTGGCAGTCAAGACTCACACATCCATCCAAAAGATGTAAGTAACATAGATGAGAATATTGAGATAGATGTGAGTAACTTCTGTGGAGGACAAGATGAGCTTGAGATGATTTGGATATGTGAAGAGGAAATGCTCTGACCCAATGAGGAGGGTGATGAGGTGACAATAGTTGGTTGTAGTGGGTCTTAGGAGAAGTAGAGGTAGACCGAAGAAGTACTGAGGAGAGGTGATTAAACATGACATGACATGCAGCTTACGGATCGAGGACATGGCCATAGATAGGAGATATAGAAGTTGTGAATTAGGGTAGAATGTTAGTAAATAGTTAATCGTGATCTAGTTTTCGATAATAGTATTATCATTAGTACTCGCCCACTCTTTTATTCTTCGATTCTATTATTAACTATTGTTTTTATTGCTTCGGCTATTGTATTATTTGTTATTGCTATTGTTCTTTTCTCCATTATCCTAAAGTGTTCTGTCACTATGATATTTCCTTGTACTCGTTGATTTTGACATGAAGTCTATCAGAAACAACATATCTACCTTCACAGGGTTAAGGTGAGACTACGTACACATCACCGTCACAAGGTGTGAATTACATTTGATACGTTATTGTACCACAATTTTATTAGTCAAAATATGAAATAAAAAATATGACGGATAGCTTAGATAGCAGTATCAATAATTGGGGGAAAAAAGTACACAATAAATATATGAGAATTGTACAATTTTAAATTTGAAAAGCGAGAGTTTGAATTTTGAAAGAATCTATGATTAACTAAGTTTTATTTTCTAAATGATATTTCATTTTTTGTCGCAAACACCATATAGTTGAAAAATATTTCTATATTATAAAGAAAAATAAAGTTAAAACTGGAGTTCTCAATCTTCCAAAAAAAAACTTTCCAAATCCTAAGTTTCTATATGCTTGGTTATAGAAAACGTGTAAATTATTTCCTCTTTTTTTTTTTTGTATAAAAATTTCCATAAATAGTTTCCATAAACTATACTACTACAAAAGTTTCCAATTTTTTCTGTTATATAAAACGTGTAGAAGTATAGAAAGTTTCCATAAAAAGTTTACTGCCTCTCTGTATAAATTGGCAACTCTGTTTTCTTCTTTTGTACATTGTGAGAAGAAAAAAAAAACAGAAGAGAAATTGAGTGTATAATGGAGAATTTGCAAGAGGGTTTCCGATTTAGTCCGACTGATGCAGAAGCTGTTACTTTCTTGTTGAGATTCATTGCTGGAAAATTCATGAATGATTCTGGATTCATCACTACTCATGTGGATACTTACAGTAAACAAGAACCATGGGATATTTACAGTCACGGAGTACCCTGCTGTAATGACGATGACGACAATGACTGTAGTCAGTATCGCTTCTTCATCACAAAACTCAAGAAGAAGAGCAAGTCGAGATATAGTCGCGATGTGGGAAATAAGGGCAGTTGGAAACAGCAAGACAAAAGCAAACCTGTTCGAAAGAAGGGAGGACCAGTGATTGGATACAAGAAGAGCATGTGTTATATGAATAAAGGCTATAAACAGGAAAATGGTCATTGGTTGATGAAGGAATACGACCTCTCTACGTATATTCTTGACAAATTTGACAAGGATTGCAGAGATATTGTTCTCTGTGCTATTAAGAAGAGAACTCGCACCAAAGGCACAATGAAGTTGATGAATGCTGTTCCTGAAGAGTGCTCAAATTTGGAAGACCTAACCTCGGCGTGTGTGGAATCAACTAGTTATGACGAGGCATTACAAGCCCAATTAGAGTTGCTGAGCAATATGCAGGATGAGACGAACATGGTCGTTGAGCCATTATCATCCCTTGGTTCTTTTGAAGCCATGCCCATGCTAGAAATTGATTTTGATATTCTACCTGACTTTGATTGTCTAGGAAGCATTACAGATTCATTATGTAGTTATTAGAATTCTTGAACAAGCTGTATAATTGAAATTCTCTACATATTTGGAATGCATAACAGATTCATTATCAAAGTTGAAACATATTTGGAATTTCCTAAATGCAATGATATGTAGAATTACAGAATATAAAGCGATATTCGATCATCTTCTCCTAGTACACTGGGATTACACCGGGTATGTTGTTGTTTTCTCCAATACACATGCTAAAGTCATAATTGTCACTGAGGAATGTGTGTGACAGAGGAGTGATACGTGAATTGCTCAAGCGGAGTTTTTCTAACCAAATTGAAATCGTGAAACAGTTTGATTCTCTAGAAAAGAGATTCAGAGTGCAGATAAACCATTAAAAGTATTGAATTAATTAGTTTAATAAAATGTGTAACCTTAAAGAGAAGCTTGTAAGGCATCCATTATGACAGATAAAGAAAGAAGTATGGAGCAATCTTTGCTACATAGTTCACAACTTCCATATATATCACTCCTTCAAGCTGGTGAAAGTTGAGTGAAAACCTCAAATGGTCATCAGATAAAGTACTAGAATAGATGTTTGTTTCAACATCCATTGCAATACAGCTGGACTTTCCAGAGCCCCTGTATCGAAAACGAGTATGAACATAACAGACATGGCGTTTTCATGCTGATGATGATGATGATTCGAAGAAGAATGAATTTCCAGGATCCAATTAGATATCGCTAGATTTACTGAACTCAAAATGTAATTTTGATGCTTGTCTAGATTGCGAACATGAAAATTGATTCTTCAGGACCTGAGATCAGCAGAGACTTCATAGATACAAATTATGAAGGGCAGAGTAAGAAATGAGTTCCTTAAAACCGGAGTTGTTAAAATCCATTCTAGAGATGTTAGAATTTTTATTGGGGCCATAATTCATGACATTGTGAACGAAATTGATCAAGAGACTGAATAGTGATTCGTCGTCTAAATTTTTTTGTTGAATTGTGATTATTTGTCTATATGTTAATGATTTATTGATCTTTGACTCTACATGAATCTTAGCTTCAACAGCTACTTGGGTTCAGGTTCTGAGCATGTTTTAGAACAACCTAAAAAGATGAATTCCCCTACTAAAAACTATATTTTCACCACTGATTAGAACAACCGATTCTCATGCAGGCAATTTTCTGGTCCTCTAAAACTGATGGCACTTTTTCGGCTACATTTATCTGATATGTTGCAACAGTTTGTTTTTTTACCATAATGATTGTACAAAATAGAACTCTACAACAGTAAAAGTATTTAAGGATTAATGATGATGATATTGTACCTTGTGTTGGAGCAGAGCGGATAAAATGATTGCTCGCGTTCAATGTTTTTGTATGGTAAAAATGTGTCACCAAAACTTAAATGTAGGTTTTATAAAATGGTTGTTAGAATTGAGGTGTTGTATGGAGTGGAGTGTTGACTGTCAAGAACTCGCACATTCAAAAGATGCAAGTAACATAGATGAGAATGTTGAGATAGATGTGTGGGCATACTAAGAGAAAAGATTAGGAACATTGATATTGGAGACAAGGTAAGAGTACAGTAACCTCGGTGGAAGACAAGATGAGATTCAGATGGTTTGTATATGTGAAGAGGAAATGCACAGATGACTCTCACCCAATGAGGATGGTGATGAAGTGACAAAAGTTGGTTGTAGTGGGTCTTAGGAGAAGTAGAGGTAGACCGAAGAAGTATTGATGAGAGGTGATTAAACATGACATGACATGCAGCTTACGGATCGAGGATATGACCATAGATAGGAGAATATAGAAGTTGCGGATTAGGGTAAAAGGTTAGTAAATAGTTGATCGTCATCTAGTTTTCGATATTAGTATTATCATTAGTACTCACCCACTCCTTTATTCTTCGATTCTACTATTACTTGTTGTTTTCATTGCTTCGACTATTGTACTATTTGTTATTGCTACTGTTCTTTTCTCCATTGTCCTAATGAGTTCCGTCACTATGATATTTCCTTTTACTCGCTGATTTTGACATGCTTTACTTGAGTCGAGGGTCTATCAGAAACAACATATCTATCTTCACAAGATTAGGGTAAGACTACATACACATCACCCTCACAAGGTGCGAATTACATTTGATACGTTATCGTACCACAATTTTACTCTGAAATAAAAAAAATGAAAAAAATGACGGATAACTTAGATAGCAGTATCAATAATTGAGAAAAAATCTACACAATAAATATATGAGAATTGAACAATTTTAAATTTGAAAAATGAGAGTTTGAAATAATCACATCGAAGAAAATTATGATTAAATATGTTTTGATATTTTCTAAATGATATTTCATTTTTTTGTCACAAACAGCATATACTTCAAATTATTATTTTTTATATTATAAAGAAAAATAAAGTTAAAACTGGAGTTCTCAACCTTCCCAAAAAAAAAAAAAACTTTCCAAATCCTAAGTTTCTATATGCTTGGTTATAGAGAACGTGTAATTTCTTTCCTCTTTTTTTTTTTTGGTATAAATAGTTTCCATAAAATATTACAACAAAAGTTTCCAAATATGTTTTTTTCTGTTATAGAAAACGTGTAGAAAGTTACCATAAAAAATTTACATACAACTTTGCCTCTCTATATAAATTGGCAACTCTGTTTTCTTCTTTTGTAGGAAGAAAAAAAGAGAGAAATTGAGTGTATAATGGAGAATTTGGAAGAGGGTTTCCGATTCAGTCCGACTGATGCAGAAGCTGTTACTTTCTTGTTGAGATTCATTGCTGGGAAATTCATGGATGATTCTGGATTCATCACTACTCATGTTGATACTTACAGTGAACAAGAACCATGGGATATTTACAGTCACGGAGTACCCTGCTGTAATGACGATGACGACAACGACTGTAGTCAGTATCGCTTCTTCATTACAAAGCTCAAGAAGAAAAGCGACTCGAGATACAGTCGCAATGTGGGAAATAAGGGCAGTTGGAAACAGCAAGACAAAAGCAAACCTGTTCGAAAGAGCGGTGGACCAGTGATTGGATACAAGAAGAGCATGTGTTATAAGAAAAAAGGCTATAAAAACGAAGATGGTCACTGGTTGATGAAGGAATACGACCTCTCTACGTATATTCTTGAGAAATTTGACAAGGATTGCAGAGATATTGTTCTCTGTGCTATTAAGAAGAGAACTCGCACCAAATCCACAATGATGTTGATGAATGAAGAGTGCACCAATTCGATCTGTGGAATCAACTAGTTATGGGAAAATGTGTTGCACGCAGTGGCGGAGCCAGGATGTTCGCTAAGAGGGTTCGAAGTATAAAGTAATAAATACGTGAGATGGAAAAGAAAAATATTAATCTTAACTCGCTAAATTTAACTTGTCTTGTTATGCCGCGTTTAGGTTCTTCTTACTTTTTACCCTGCTCCATCGAGTTTTTTTTAAAAATTCTTGTGCTCTTTTTTTCTTTAAGTTTTGTCATGTTTTATTTTATTTTGATTTTTTTATTAAAAAAATTCTGAATTAGTGCCCTTTCAATCTATGTTACTATAAAAATCACCAAGATTTTTTGAAGGGGTAAAAATTGACATATTTAGAAAATAAATAAATGACATCATCTTTTTTTTAGTTCAATTAATTCAATTTACTAGGTTAGTCATTTGTAAAAAAACAAATGATCATCAAATAAGATTAGTTTAATTTTCATCTCCTTAGAATAAAATAGAAAAAAAATACAATGAAATTAAAGAAAAAAATTTAAATTAAATAGATTTTGTTTAAGAAACTATTCACAGTTTTAATATTTCTTCGTTCGGTTAAATTTAATTTACTTTAATATTTTTTCTAACTCAATTTAAAATTTAATAAAAATTTATCGTTTCTTCAACTTAGTACACATAAAGAGAACTATGAACAAAATGAAAAATATAAATAAGAAGAATCTAAAAGAAAAATTTACAAAGAATGTGGCTAATAAATTTAAACAAAGACAAATTGAAAAAAAAAAAGCATAAAAAGAAAATAATGAAAAAAAAGAGAGGATAAAGCTTCACATTGAACCAATGAGGCATTTTCATTTGTTTTGGAATCTGGGCCCAAAACTTCTTAGCCCTTTTAAAGCATGAAAAAAAGATGAAAAAAACTATTGCGCCTGATGAGATTCGAACTCAGCCCTTTCAGGCGGAATTTGAACCCCTTGACCATTCCGCTATCCTTCTCTTCAGTATTGAGGGGGTTCATTTTAATTAATATACCCATAAAATCAGAATTTGACCTTACATATACAGTGTAATTTTTCTGCGAGGGGGGTCGGGTGACCCCCCTCGGTTCCACGTAGCTCCGCCCCTGGTTGCACGTTTATCCTTATTATTGTTACTATATAACTTTTTATATTTAAAATTGTGTTATCTAATTGAAAATACTTAAATCAACAATATTACTTAATTTTGTTTATTTTGTCCTTGTGAACGATCGAATGAAGAAGATATTACTTCCTGTTAGCTCTGCAGCAACAATAACAATTTATAGTACAATTTGCTGAAAAGCTTCTTTTCTGGTTAATTGATTGAAATACCTTTAAATTTGATTAAAGTAAAATAAACTTGCTACTTCAACTATTCTAATTTTAAATTAACTCAAAAATAAATTAATTTGAGTCTCAATTCACTTTTACTTTTATCTGGAAGAAATTACGATGTATTTGTAAAGAAAAATATTTTTTCTTGAGAAAGACTCCTAAAGAATGATGATCAAAAGTTTTGAATTGTAAAGAGTCCTAAATAGGGTTTCTATGAGGGGAGGATATTTTGGGGTTTACAATATTTAAGGGATAATAAAGTTATTATTTAGGTCAAAATAAAAAAGTTGTTTAAGTGAAAAAAAACCAAAAAGTTGAAGACCAATTTACAATTTTTAGCTTATTTTGGCTTTAAAATACCCAACTTAAAAGTATTTTAAATGTTAAGCAAATATAGGAAAATGATCTGAAAAATATCTCAACTTTGGCCAAAACTATTGTTACGATACCAAACTTTAATGAGCATCTATTACCTCCCCAGACTGTTTAATATCGTATTTTAAACATATATATTTGCCCAACTGGTCAATTACGTGAAAACACGACGCATAGGCGCGTAGGGCACCAAATAATCTTTTTAGGCCAATCATTAAATGCCACGTATCAATACATTAATTAAACTATATCTATTTCTTTTTACCTCTAATTCTAATTCATTTTAAACCCTTTCTCTTCGGCTAGAATACAAATTCGGAAGACCACCATGAGAAAATGATCAAAATGGTCCTTAATGTATGACTTTGATTTCATTTGGTCCTTAATATATGAACTTGATGGAAATGGTCCTTTATGTATCATAAATTGTGATCACTTTGGTCCTTAACCCTAAAATTAATATATTTCTTCTTTTTTTGCCGTCAAAATACACGGAATATGTAAAAGATGCGCTCGTTCAAGATTTTCCTTCCCCTGTTTCCAAAAATTTCAAAAGGGCACATCAATTTTTTTTTAACCAAAAGGGCAAAATCGCTCCTCTTCTAAAAAAATTGACGCCGTTACTCTTTTTAAAAACATAAAAATCACTGCCGGTCCAAAAAAAAAATTATTTTTTCTTTAAAATCGCTGCTGTGAATTTTTTTTTAACAACGCTACCCCAGCAGCGTTTAAAAAATAGAAATAGCTGCTATAGCAGCCATTTTCTTAAAAAAAATTACATTTTTTTAATTAAAAATTCCCGAGGCGAGGACTGCTTAATTCTCCTTTGGTAGATACTACGACACATTATCATAATTTAAATGCCATTTTTTAAAATCTTTAATGGGTAATTAAATATATTTAACCAAACATATACGACATATTTGGATATACAATATATGTTTGATTGAAAATATTAATTTACCTCATAATGTTCACTATTCGTAGAATGATTAATTCACCTTTGGGTAAATTCTTAAGTTGCAGCAATAGTGAAAGTCAATTTATCTATTTATTTTCAATATAGATATTTCATTAACTTTCATAGATAAATGACAATTTTATGAATGCATATTTTTCTTAACCATACTTGTTTGGCCACTTTGGTGACTAACAAACTATATAAATACAAATGCGCACATAATATCATAAATTTTTGTGCATGTGAATAATTTTATACATTTTAGTTTGGCCACTTTGGTGACTAACAAACTATAGAAACATAATACATGCATCAAGTGATCACAAACATGATATGTGTAGACGTTAATTTCTCTATTTTGACCCCTTTGGTGACTAACAAACTATATAAATACAAAGCACACATAATATCACAAATTTTTATGCATGTGAATAATTTTATACTTTTTAGTTTGGCTACTTTAATTTATTGGACAATTTAAAACAAAATATAATAATTACATTATGGGAGGATTAACTTAAGGGTCCAAACACAAATACAAAATTAGCTACAAGTTTGATGATAATTTGAAGATAACGTAAAAGTATACAATAACTTGTGGCCATAATTACTATTACAAGTTTAACTTGGAAACATCAAAAAATTGAGTCATACTTAAAACCAATCAAGTTGCATGGACAACATGTATTGATATTCGGTAATCTAGCCAATCACAAGAAATCCAATAAAAAATTTCAGTGCATGCAACAAAGAAGCACATACAAGAATAATGAATAATGTAGTTGCCCTAAAGAGAAGAAATTTAAAAGGGTTAATAAACATATATTATCAACTTGAATTGCTTTGTTGTTATGTACACAATTTGAAGATAACGTAAGGTAGTTCACATAATTCATAAATACAATGCTACATAATTTTTTATGCAGTTACATAATGTATGAAGATTATCGGTTCAAACAATCGAGGCTCTGATACCACATGTAAGATTAAATGCTTTAATACATAATATCAGGATCTTGAACACGATAATCTTACATGGAGATCGTTAGAGACACATACCTAATACGGAAGACATCACCACAGAGAAAAGCGAAAGCGTTAGTCGTAAATTGGTTTCTACCTCCTTGCCCTAGCCTTACGTTACCACAACCGTCATCGATGAAATTATTGTAGAGAATATGTGATAACCCTAATGGGTGGAGGAGGGACCAATTTATAGAGGTTGTGATTTAATCTGGTACGTCCATCAAGTAACCAATGTACGGACGAAATCTATTATTCATTAAATATTATTTATGGTATTACTTGAACTACGAGTAAACTTGAGCCATAAGTAAGAATTAATTAATAATAATTAATAATAATTCTTACATATACACCCATAGCTATGATTATTGAGTAAATTATTTATTCAAGTACATGATATGTAAGCATTGGAAATGGGAGCTCTTTTTTTAAGAGCATTATTTATTCGACGTATGAAGTGCTAATTTCAAACACATATCCACAACTTATAAATCAGTGTTTTAAAAGACGGGTGCGTGAGGCGAGGCGTTTTATACAGGATGGGGCGAGGCGTAAGCCTCGAGACACAGGGTGTAGTCCAATGAATCTACGGGGCGTAGTCTCATGTATATTCAATTTTATAGTTTTATTACTAATAAAATAAACAAAAGTAAACCTTTCAATGATTTTACAAATAAATTTTTATAAACAACTTATAATAGATAGAAATTATATTATGATTTTTATTTGAGATAAGTATTAATAATCAATAATGAAGAAAAAAAATGTATTATAAATACTATTTGAGAAATATCATTACACCAATAATAAAAAAATATGATTTAAAGCAAAAAAGGTTAAAAAAATAAATTAAAAACTCCCGGGCCTACGTTTTTACGCCCAAGACTTACGCTTTTATGCTCGATGCTTACGCCTCAAATTTTAGAACTTACCCCTTATGAATCTACGTCTTTAATTTACGCCTCAGAGCATTTTTGATACGCTCGTTCCGAGACTCGTCCTGAAACTCGCCCCAAAAACGTTTTTATAAACACTGATATAAACCTTGACTCTCAGAAATACTTTGGGACAAATATCACATTTTATCTGAAATTGTTATCCTACACAAAGTGAGATTAAAATAATGCTATAATTGGTATAAGCAATCCCAAAGATTGCTAGTTTGGGATTTTAAAATTCTATCAAATAGGAAATAAAATAATTATAAATTATTATTATTATTATTATTATTATTACTATTATTATTATTTATTTATTTTTAATTATTATTATTATTATTATTATTATTATTATTATTATCCCTTATAAGATGTTATCCTGAGATTATTTATGAAAAGATTGTAATACGAGAATCAATAAGGGAAAATTATGAGAAATGACCATTCAACTATTTCCATTATCAAAAATTTCAAAATTATTAAAATTGGTTAAAACTTCTTCCTTCCTAATTCGTTATTAATGGCTTCTAGTCTTTTTTTTTCTTCCCATTTCGTCATCAATGACTTCTTTTCCTTCTTCTTCTCATACGTCTGTCTTCTTTTTTTCGGTGTCTTCGTCTTCTTCTTTGTTTTTTTTAAAAAGAAATAATAAATAAAATTAACGTGTCGCAAACGTGAATCTTTTAAAACAAATTATATATCAAAAGACTGTAAACATCGAGAGGATTTTATATCTAAAAAATTGGGTATGTTTAGATGTGATTTTGAGTTGATCAAGATTGAATATCAATATATACTTAGTGATGTATACTTCACGTATGGTTAAGCTATATTTTTTTTAGTGTATCATAATGTATAATCAGAGTATAACTAATGTATAGGTATATACTGTATAGTTAATGTATAGTTTCTATGATTTTTCACAAAGCTATAGTGTATAGTTAATAGAGAAAATGGTCTAAAACCCCCCCAATCTATACCCGAAATCCCAACTACACACTCCAACTTCACGGATGTCCTATTACCCCCCTGAACTTCATATTTCTCTATTTTCTACACACTTAAACGCTGACCTCAATACATAAACAAAACAGATAGTCCACGTGATTTGCACGCGCCGGGTCCCCATTTCTGTTGATGATCGAAGGATTTTGCTATGTATTTT
>JAJOOS010003518.1:0-31101 GCA_029582725.1 Solanum chiquidenum | reverse complement strand
AAATGATTGTTGGTCGAACCGACCATTTTGCCGACGGTGGAATCTATGATGGAGACAACCATAGTCAGCTAAATGGATTAAAATTGTTAATTGTTGGCTCCATCACTTAATCAACTTATTATTTGTGTTTAATACTAGAAATTAACTAATTTGTAGACTTAAAGGACATTATTATATTATATAAAGGATTTTTTTTGTTGGTCGTTCTGCTTTATAGACAAGGCTCATTTCATTATTAGCTCGTGTGATACTCATCTCGTCACCTAAGAGGCTTATGCACTCAACTTGTGGCTACTAACCGAGTGTTAAGAGCTTTTAAGGCTTAGCAATTTTGGCTGAAACGTATGTTGCACTCGTTGATTATTAGTTTGTGAAATCTTGATTAATAAGCTTTTAACATCAATCTAATTAAACCAAATGACTTCTGTTCAGTGACATCAACATGAGACAACTCTAACATTTTCTAGATCTTCTATAAGGTTTTAATTTCTTTTTGTAATTAAGAAAAAAACAGTTTTTCATCATTACATGCAAAGGAGATAATTAATGGCCAACATTAGTCCTGCCAGACCGAATTTATTTTTTTTAAAAAAGTAAAAGAATATAGTCAGTTAATTTTTATTTCTCTCACGTCTCAAATTATCTTACATAATTTTTAAAAAAAAATTATCTCAAATTATTTGTAGAAGTTCAAGATTTAAAAGAAAACTCTATTCTTAGTAGTAATTAATCTTAAAAACTACAAATACTTCAGTAAAATACATAATTTAATTAAAAAGATTTTTTCTGAAGACATAAATTAGGATAATGTTTCTTAAAGAACATATAAAAAATAAAAACGACCGATAATTTGAGGAGGAATATAATAATCTGTATAGTTCCGACCAAGAAAGGACTGCCACAAGTTTATTTTGTAATTATGATGTGATAATCAAAGTAATTTTGTTGTCTTATTTTTTTGGTATGAATAGTCTAAGATGCTTTCCAATTTGAATTAATTAAAAACTGAGGGCCAATGAGCTGTTAAGTGCAATAATAGTATTGAGTAGGTGCATAATAGTGGACTTGGTGCTTTACCACTTGATAAAAGAAAAATTAGCCTTTTTATTTAACAAACCAAATGCACCATTAAATACATTACTTTATCACATCTTATTGATAAATGATAATTATACTATACACAAGTAATTAAGTTTTGGACCTTATTATTTCTATCTTATCTTCTGCTAATTAAATTATTTTGGGCGGCTATGCTAACAACTCTGCTTAATTTGTACAAGAAATGCTTGGCCTCCTTTGTTTGAACATTCTAAAAGGAATATAACATTTTTTAAAACTTAATTAAACCTCTTTGCCAATCTATGATTATTCTTTTTCAGTTTTGACAAGAAAAGCTAATGTAGAACCGGTTGTTACAAGATTATTGTGTTCGATACAAACAAAAATATTTTTTATGGACAATGCTTTTCAGGAAAATAAGTGTTTTTTTTTTCTTGTGTTCACTATTCCATAAGTAAGCAAAAATAAATTATCCTAAAAGCATTTATTTGTATATGATTTTGACCGATGTCGCCCTAAATGTAATGTTACTTGCTCCATATATGTTTTCAAATTATATGATGACTTCTAAACTTTCCTTTTTAATTATTTTCTTTGCCGAAAATAGCAAATTCATATTGGGATGAAAACAGCAGTCAGATGAAAGTTCTGAATCAATGTGATCAAAGCACAAAATAATCTGTTACAATTTAAATAGAAGAAAATGATCTTACAAAAATCTCGTGTTTTATATCACCAATCTCCTACGCGTTAACATAAAGATATCCTGTCACTTGCACAAGAAATAGAGTTAACTCTGTAGTCTTTCTTGACAGAGGACTTCAGGAACCAGGATTTGAGATGCATACACTTTTCTTGGAATGACATATTCAAAACCATGTTCATATCTCAGAATGGAAGTACAATAAACATAGAAAATGTAAGTAAGACAACTCTGAAGAAGCCACAAGGTGAATCTATTCACTTAAGCTAACTCAAATTAGCACAATGGATATCAGGCAAAATGGTATGTTCAAAGAAAAATAAACTATAGAAGAAAAATTGTATACACTTACCAACACATGTTTCTCAAGGCTAGCCTAATAGGTCTTCCAGTATTATGATCATAAGATCAGCTAACAAGTACACTAAACATAAAGCATCATGCAAATCATTTGGTATGACTATTTATTTCTGTACATGATAATAGGTTCAAGGTTTAGGACTTTCAGGAGTTATATCTCTGAATACTTGCAATCTGTTCCTCCGCATCAACGTGACTGGAGTTTGATAAGCAGCAATGTCTCCTATAGGGGGCAAGGAGTTCAAGCTTCCAGACTTAAGCTCTTTCCCCTGAAAGTCAGATGAACACTTCTCTTTTCTGTCATTCTGATCAAAGCACAAGGAACGCCTTGCTTCTCGTCCAGGTTGTGTATGATACCCTTCATTCAGACACAATGTATCAATGTTTTGGCTAAGATTAATAATATTTGTATCGATATTCTCATTTTCATCTGAATATTTGCCTGGAGTTTCATGAAATTGCAAACCCAGCTCATCCTCTTCCACCATATCAGCCCAACTCTTCTTGCTTGTACATGCAGGCAAGTTTAAAGGTTTCAAGTTTGTGCTCTCCAAGTGTTCGGTGGTATCCTCTAATGTCACCGTATCTCTATAAGTCAAAGTGGAACTCCAACAATCTTTACCCCCATCTTCAGAATAGTTTCTTGCACTTGTAATATCAGCCAATGATTCTGTTGGAGACTTAGACAACTCTAGAGAAATTTTGTCTGATCCATCATTTCCGGAAGAGTTGTTTTTCCATTTGGAGTAAGGTGGCTGCAAATCACATTCACTTTCCACGTTAGCGCCATTACCCCATGACCTAGATAACACTTGTCCACGTACTAGGGATGCTCCCTCGCTCATCTCGTTGGCAGAAATGAGCTTGTTGAAATTATGATTCACAACTAACTTCACATTCTCATTATTTGATGTTTGCTCAAATAACAATCTTCGACTACAGGCACTAACAGAGTCCTTATTCAACCAACCTCCATCATTGAGTGAACATGAATATCTTCTTGGTTGTGTTAAAAAGTGCTTTGGAGGTCCAGAAGCAGTAAATGGAGGTGGATGTGTCTTCTCGTGTCCCCTGCTATCATGTCCATCTGATGTGGACGAATCTATCCTTACCTCGTGCATCTCTTCCACCTGTTCCTTAGAGTTCCGAATGCCATGAGATTCTAACTCAGCTAGCATTTGAGTGGCACGCTCGAAGGACTTGGTGCATGACTCATCCATTTGCCATCTATCTGAGGCTTTTATGCTTTGAAGCAGAAACCTAGCTTCTGCAATCTTGTTCATGTGCATCAAACAGATTGCAAGATTGCTTTGCTTGTTCTTGTCCGATTCGAGAGAGAGTGCTTTTCTGCATTAAAACAATTTCCACATGTGAGCAATTTTTCTCCAAATAAAGCCACACCCCTCCAAGTGCTCAATTTGTTTTAGTTGGTGATTATTACCTATAGTACTCCTCTGCCAATTTAAAGTTATTCAGTTGCATGTATGACCATGCCAAGTTCCCCAACAATCTGCACTTATTTTGAAAATTACAAAAACTTGATTATGTTAGACAAGCAAAAATAATGCTGAAGTTGAAGATAAATAATAGCAGGTACAACCTCGCGTACTCCTTTTCAATTGTGATTTGAACCTTTTTTCCTTGAGATCTAGCAATCTTAGTCCTCTTCCCACCAAATGCTATGCCTTCTTCAACGTTCTTCAATTTCAGTTCAAGTAATTCAATCTCTTCTTCGAGCCTACCAGATCTCTGCAGAAATACAAATATAATCAAAATAGTCGCGAGACAAAGAAACAAGAGTACTCTAGGATTTATACAATCATTAGAGCAGCATCCTCATATTGTAGAAAACATAAGTTGCTAGATTTTCATAACAACTCCACTTCATAGATATCTTTTATGATTAGTAGACTGAGAGAGGAAGACCTAACAAAAGTTTGAAACCACTATATAAGTAGTGTAAATTCAGCATTTCTTTCGAATTACCTGTTCATATCTTTTAAGACAAAACTGTTCCTATTGATACAGTTTCCACAAATTTAAGAGTATGCATACCAAATATTGACTCTCTTGATAAGTGTACAAAGATATGCCATTACATCTCTTGTTATAGATGACTTTTGCAGTGACTAACATCTAATTCAGTTTTGTATAAAGCAGGAAAAATGTGTAGTTCAAAGTCAGACGGATTAAGCCTTCAACAGGAGGACAGATAACTACTAGTCTTTACAATAACAGTCACAACACTATGTTAGTCAATGGGTACTAGGAAATGGTCAGGAAAAATGTTGGTCGAAACTGGATAGAATTAGGCCTTAAATAAGAGGACAGATAACTACGATTCTTTACAATAACAGTCACAACACACTATGTTAAGCCAATGGGTACTAGGAAATGATCAGGAAAAATGTGTAATTCGTTGTCGGATGGATTAGGCCTTCAATGGGAGGACAGATAACTACTATTCTTAACAATATGATCTAGCAAAAGGTGTAGGCAGAGATTAGCAAGATATACATGTCATTAAGCAACATTCAAACACAAAACAATGCATGTACAATAAAGATATTTATCAGATTTAAGATGATAAGATCTTACCTTGTAGAGTTCAATCAAGATGTTGTCAATGGACTCCTGAGACTCAGAGGGACAGAGATTTCGAAACGACTTTATTGCTTCGATTGCCTCGTCTGAACGATCCAACTGTTTCATTACCACTGCCATGTCTTTCAGAGCACTATCAACTCGATCACCGGAATTAATTGCTGCCCAGAACAGAGAAATTGCCTTGCCTGGATCCTTATCAATTAACTGCCATTTATGGATTAGTAACAACTTATTCAATCAAAAACAGAAATTAACACAGTTCTTGTCAAGAAGATGACACTACCCCTAAAATGAAGATTTGTTCTAGTTAAGCACTTAATTCCAGGCAATATGTATATAACAGAAAACAGGCATCTACACGCACAATTGCCCATAACATCTTCATTAATATGATTCAGCAAACTTCCATAATGTGATCCTGTAATCCAATAGCAATGCTACTATTTTGAAACCCCAAGAAGAAATAACAAGAAATTATCATTGAAAACAGAATTGAAAGCCAATGCAGATTCAAGAAAAGAAAGAAACTCGAAAAGGCACTAACTTGAACATGTTTCGCCCTGACATAAGGAGAATCACCAGAAGGCACTTTGTGAATGACGTGAAAAAGATCAGCTTTAGCACTCTGTGCATGAGTTGGCCATCTCTGGTCCTTGTCTGACGCCGGCGACCTCCATTTCGGCGGTGGGGTCAAGAAACCCCTCGCCGGAGACATGTAGACTCTCTCGTTATTCCTCCACATTGATTCTTACGCAAAACCCTTTATCGCAAATTGTAAGAAAATGTAAAATCCTGATTCAAATTAACAATATTATGGATGAATTTGAATTTCACAATTGGACTGTGAATTCTTGAAGATGAACTGTGAGACACTTTCTTTTAGTGATCAACTATTTTTCTACTGAAAATTGATACTTTGATCACCAAGAAAGTTCTATTAATATTGGAAAAAAGAAAGCTACTTTCTCTCGCCGGAAAGAGAGAGAGTAAGTGAAAGCGGTCGATTACGAACAAACTAGCCGTTAAATATAAGGTATCCGTTGACAGAGGAGACGCAAGCAATTGAGTTAGCATGTGCAAGTCACGTGCACACTCCTAATTAATTAACCTAAGGGTAGAAATTAGGAGGAAATTTGAAGGCTCGTTTTCTTTTTTTATACTCTAATTTTGTTTTAATAATAAAACTCCTCTTTAAAGCTTGACATAATACTTGGGGATCCACTGAACTTTACACCTTTTATTCGATCGGTCCAAAACTAATCTATTTTTTATCTTAATTATTTCTTTAAACATGGCCGTTGATAGACGTAACTCACTCGTTGGTGGAAATTACTTTTCTCATAAGTATATTAACGGCACGAACATCATTATTTTAACATAGTCGCTGATAAAACTTTCAATGATGAGTAAGAAATTATAACATCGTGTCAAATTGGGCGCTGGTCGTATGAGCAATGATGGAAATTAAAGTATATATATAGTTCCAATTTATTGGCGGTTGACTCATGTTTGTCTAAGCAAGAAATGGTATTTCCTCACTGCGGCAACAGATACAACAACAATTAATTAAGATTCAAGTAACATAACTTTAGGTCCAATAATTAACAGATTATTTGGACCAAATATTTTCCCCAATCCAACTTTATGAATGAATATCCTTGTCAAAAAGTTGACCCCAAGCTGGATGCTCAACAGTACTGCAAATTGATGCAACATATTAGTATCAAATTTTTCCCATTCTTTTTGGTCAGTATTTGCTTTTATAGTTAGATGTTATTTGTAGTACATGATATAGTAGTATTACTAATTTTTGCAACCGTTCAACTAATACACTTTTTAGGGTGGAACGGTTTATACCTAATCCATCGATCTCATCAACTCCTCTCATTTTACCAAATGAAATATATACTATTCAATTTCTCTCCATTTTAATCACACATATATAAACTCTCATCAATGTTCTTGATTATCCATCATCTTCATTCCAGAAAATCGTTTCTCAAACTATCTCTCAGCTCTACTATTTCATCAGTTTCTTCAACTAATAATGGCAATTCAAATTTCAAACTCTTTTCAAAGCAATGTCATTATCTCATACCTACTCATTCTATCTCTCACAATATCATTTGCTACAGCAGGTCGAATCCTTGACGAGGAAGTGGCCACCCCTACCGTAGCATTAGAAAATCCTGACCCTACCGATCATGCACCAGTTTCAGGGGCAACTGCGGCTGGTGCAGCTGCTGGAGCTACAGGTATTAAATTGTGTAATAATCTCATTTGAAAACGTAACAGTTACTATATTTTATGATATAAGGTTGACTTTATATTCTAAATAACCTTATTTTAACTTACATAAATCCATGTCTTTCTTTAACAAGTTGCTAAGCAAATTTTCAATATGCAATGAGGACTACGTTGTATATTGAAAGGATTTGCTCGTATTTCTTCAATACGAGCAAAGGAATGTAGTTCTCACGCCTTATATTTTATAGCAGGTGCAACACCTGCAACAGGTGCTGCTGGAGCCGCTGGTGTTGGTACTGTTGCCGGTGGAGTTGGTGGTGCTGGTGCTGGTGTTGGTACTGTAGCCGGTGGAGTTGGTGGTGGTGGTGGTGTTGGTACTGTAGCCGGTGGAGTTGGTGGTGGTGCTGGTGTTGGTACTGTAGCCGGTGGAGTTGGTGGTGGTGCTTACGATGATCATACATTTTCCTTCTTCTTGCACGATATCCTAGGAGGATCAAATCCTTCAGCTATAGCCGTTACCGGAATTGTAACAAACCCCGCAGTGAGCGGTCAAGTACCGTTCGCGAAACCAAACGGTGCCGTTTTAGCAGTTGACAACGGCATCCCCACTAACAACGCCAACAGCGGAATAATCAGCAATAACAACATCCCTTTCCTTACTGGCCTTAGCGGAACAACATCTAATTTTATTAATCAAAACAACAACGGAATAATCGGAGGTGGTAACGGTTTGCCAGCGATTAATTTGCAGCAATTGGGATCAGGAATTAGTTTCCAGAAGCTGATGTTCGGTACATTGACTGTTTTCGACGATGAATTGACCGAAGGACACGAGCTGAATTCGGGTTTAATTGGTAAAGCTCAAGGATTTTACGTTGCTAGTTCGGAAGACGGGTTGAGTCAAACGATGGCGTTTACTGTGATGTTTAAGAGTGGAAGTTATGCTGATAGTTTGAGTTTTTTTGGTGTTCATAGAATGGGAGTTTCTGAATCACATCTTGCGGTTATGGCTGGCACGGGAAAGTATGTTAATGCTAAGGGATTTGCTACAGTTAAGACTTTTCCTGCTACTAATCAGCTTCAAGAGACAGATGGTGTGGAGACTGTGTTGTATATTACTGTGTATCTTGCTTATTAGTGTGATTTGTTTGTAATTCTGGTGTGCTTTGATTTGGATGGAAAAAAAGTTGTAACCTTTGTGTTCTTGAAAATTTGTTGTAATTAGGTTTAAGCTCCGATTTGGATTTGGTTTTGTTTCCCAAATGAATTATTTGAACTACTTTTCTATACCTATCACCATTCATCAAGTGTTTTGTCTCCACTAGAATTCAAACTTGTGATTATCATGGGTCTCAATCAACCATTAGGCCATCTCTTGGGTGTCTACTTTTCAATTTGTTCATCTTACCTTCTTCTTTAGATTGGTTAAAAAAATATACTTATCTTTCTTTTTCTAGCTAGATTTAAAATACAAATTTCAAAAATCTTCACTGTAACGGTGGGAGTATAAGCCCAACTTTGATTTGGACAGGTAACTAGATTGGAAGCCCAACTGGATTTCTACTAGCCCATATCGGTCAACCCACGTGCGAAACATAGACAGCCAACAGGCGTCTTCTTTGTGCCGCGAATTAGGGTTTCTGGACTTCTTGAAAAAAATTGTTACTTGTTTAATGATTATCTGCATTGTAGTTATTTGCTACTGTTCCCTGTAATTTTCTTAGCTGGATACTCTGTTGTTGAGTTTTATGTTACTAGCCTGGTTTGTAGTGATTGTAGCTCTAAGGACGCAATTTCAATTTATCATTCTTCTGGCATAACAGAGACACGTACTTGAATCGTTTTGACATCCCTCCACTTCTACTATGCAGGGGAGGGGAGTTTGACATCGTTTTGACACTACTACTCGATGAAGTAGTTGTGTCAAAAAGATGCAAGTTACAAATATCTGTTAGGCTATTCAGCCTTCTTTTTTTTCATGCTCAAATTATGTCATGTCTGGTGGATTTTGGTTTTCATTCTTTTGCCATTAATCATCTCGATCAACTATAAGAGGAACCTTCTGTTCATCTTAGTTCGTCCTGTATTGTTTTTCCTTGGGGTATTCAAAAAATTTATCTTTCCGTTTAAATTAGATGTTATTATTGTAACTGTTATTCTACAATTTGTCAAGTGGCGTTGTAATATCTTGGCATTGTCCTAAAGTTTTGCCAAGTGGCAATTTAATAGCTTGATCTAACCACATTGCAAACCTTTTAAAAACTTTTAGATCAGGATTTTTTTGGATTATTATAAGAAAAATCACGTGATAAATTAAAAAAATGTAATTTATATTTGATAAATAACGCCAAAAATAAAATAGAAATAATGTGAGGGTATTATACTTAGAAAGCAAGAAAGTTTGCAATGTGGTTAGGCCAAGTGACAAGCTATTAAGTTGTCATTTTGGCAACTTTAGGACAATAATTGCAGCCATTCATGAGATTAAGTCAAGTGCACGTTATTACAAACCCACTTGGCAAATTTTAGGATAGCAATTGCAATAATAACATCTAATTAAATTGAAGATAAAGTTTTTGAATTTGAATTAAAAGATAACTTTTTAAATTTGACAAGAATCGATAGTCTTTTTGAATTTCATATGTGATGGTGGGCCATTATGTTCCCTTGTCTCCCCTTAGAGGGGAGGGGTGGAACTATTGAGGAGTTTATGTGAGACAGCATCAGAATTCTCCGATTTAATAGAGTCAGCAAGATCCGGGTGATCAGAGTGATCAGCTTAAGGGGAAGTTTCGCAGGTTTGTGAAGACAGATTCTCGTCACTCAGTTTTCGGAGCTGAGCCAACTGATTCAGTGGTCTCCCTCTCTCTTGGAGCTTCTGAGCGTAACGAATCGAAGCCGAAGACGGATCAAGGTAGCTTGCCTGCCAAGCCGATAGGCGAAGGGCTGAAGGATGGAACGCGCAAAGTAGATCGTGCACCTGTCGTGTGACCCGTTGGTCCTAAGCAATGTCTTGCGCGAAGCGACCCACTTAGAAAAAGCCCCCCTTTATGTTAGGGGAGCACTAAAATGCAACTTCGATCTTGTATCTTAACTAAATAATCCAAGGGAATCGCGATATTCGAATAATTTGAATTCAGTATGTTGAATATAAGTTATGTTCATTAATCATGCATGAAAAGTATTTGTTTGATTGCTCTTCTTATCATTTGCCAAGATACAATTACAAAGTGTAGATATGTTCGTAATTGGCTTTGTTGCCACTATGGCTTTAATCTAGTTAGTCTTGGGCATAACTAATTTGTGGAATTATGGGTTATTAACTCTAGATATGCCATTCCAGGTAAATTCCAAATGCTATATTTGAAAGATATGGCTCTTCCATGTCCTTTGAAGTCTGATTTGAATTTATGAAACAAATCACATCCCCCTTTGAATAACAACTAATTTACCTACCCTGGTAATGTGTTTTTGGCCTTCTGGTAGTGTTATCACGACATTTAGGTGCCCTATGAATAAATTTTCTCTTCTTGAGATTACCTAAATTTCACTGGTAATGTCTTTTGGCTTCCTCAGGTAACTATACATATTGGAAAAACCATGACTGTTAATGTTTTTCATGTCCTACGAAACTCATAATATAGCTATTCGGATACCTAATAATACCGTGGCAATGTCCTATCTGCTTCTTGACTTGTGTGTTTCCCTCTACTCTGTACCGCTGATGCACTTTTCAGTTAGTAATAACATAGTTTAATGTGCAGGTATCTTTGAAGACAGAAAGAGAGAAGAAAAAAGAAATGTACTTTCCACTTAGAAAGTATGCCATTAAGGTTTGAATTCATACTATTATATTAGCACTTTCTCCATGCAATTGTCATGTATGTAGCAGGTTCATGAATTAGGTGTATAATCTTTTCCTTTTCATTGAAATTGGAATGAAGATTATGATGTAACATCTCACTGATGAAGAGTTTTGAAACAATTGACTTTTATCAGATGTTGAAAAGAATTGGTCAAAAATAAGCAATTGCTTCCGAAATGTATCATGTTTTTCTCATTTTGTTTTTGTGTAAGAAATTCACATACCAAATCTCATCTCATTTCAGTTTTTGACACGGAGTTTAAGAATCTTTTCATTTTCTTTAGTCTTGTGGTTTTAAACTAAATATATTTATAGAATGCATTAAAATGTCATTTAAATTTGTGGTTTTAAAGTATGCTATATAAAAAGGTTAGAATTAAATAATTGTCGAAAAATGGTAGATGCTTTTTCTTTTTAGATATTGATTAGAAAAGAAAGAAAGACAAATAAATTGAAATGGAAAAGGTTTTGTGCCCCTAGTTTGCTTTTCGTCCATTAATTTATTAGAGGTACAGCTTCTTTTCAATAATTTGACGCAGTCCTTTCCTGTTTCAGCATTTCTCACGTCCAAAACTCGAAAAATATGTTTCTGCGAAATTCTAAAGTCCTAATCAAAATGTAGATAGCAATATTTGACACGAAACATATTATCAAACAATGGGAGTTGATGTGATAATTGTGTTTTTCATAAGCAAAATCATGAATCAACACTCAACAGAGTTGATTTATGAGTTGATCACACTTTGTTTTTCTTCTATTGATCGTTTCATAATTATTTTCTTAGGGTATGGGGATGGGTGAATTATCAATATCAAAAATAAAAAAGAAATAGGAAGATGTTTAAGTAGCATCTGGAGATCGATGTATTATTATTAGCTCATACATTTTGTTCGATAATAATAATAATACATATATATATAACAGGATCCAAGGCACAGATCCACTTAATATGCCAGAGATTGGAGAGAAATTAAAAGAGTTCTTTTTTCTAAAAAAAAAGAAGAGATCCACTAAAATTCTAATCTACTGTTTTGCAAATTATAACTTAACCTCTCTACGTTATAGAGGGGAGAATGAATAATATTTTGCATTTAAAAAGGATAATAACGTAATGAAATGAATTACAGAAAATAATTATTATTATTTTCTAATTTTATTTTTCATATGAGGTTCAATACCTCTTTTGGGACCTAAATAATCTAGATTCACGTAGAGCAATTTTTTTTCAAGAATAATTTTTTTTTTTATTAAAAATAAGTTCATTCACAAAATTTAACATAGAAATCTCTTGTCAAAAATGAAACGATACTTATTATGACGCTATTCAATAATATGAAAATTATTGTTGAAGGTTATTTTTGGTCTTAAAATTTGACTAAGATATTACTATATAGTTTTGTTAGTCATTGTTTATATAAAGATGGAATAGGATGCAGTCTGCAGGTCCAATTCGTCGGGCAAGTAGAATGATCAACTAATCATTAAGAATTACCAAAAGTAACCCCTATTCTTATCCAATTTAATCAAATCGGCAAATCGTAGTTCATAATAAAAAATATCAATATATTTCTTTGTTTTATAAATAAATTTTATAATTTTATTTTATTACAAATTTTTAAATACACATTTTTAGAAAGATTTTTTTGATTCAATAATTCAACTATAATAGTAACTAACGACAATCCTTCGGGAAGTACAATTTCCTCACGCTCATGTCAAGCGTGAGTCTCTTTTTGTAAAATATAAACTTATGAATCAAATTTTATATTTTAAAAAAGTTTGAAATCACAGATTGCAATTTCAAGTCCTATTTATTTATGGAGAGGTTGAAATTTAAATTCAATATTTAAAATTGAAATTGAAATTTTAAGTCAATTTCATTAACATGACGGCTAACGATTTAAAATTAAACATGAAATCATGCTCTCAAATTCTCTGGTCAAATGTCTATCTTTAGACTACAAATTAGCAATATTTAAGAAGATGCTTGATCAAATAATGGTCATTAATTAATTCACTTTTTGTGTTCCTCATAAGTTGTTGAACGAGTCAGCATACAATAAGATAGTACTAACTAGGTAGTTGGAACTTTAAAGTAAAGCATTGTTAATGAACTTAATTATGCTTTATCTAACTTTGCATAATACAAAATTACAAATATATATCCACGTGTTTGTTCCTATTCTAGATGGCCTTCTCCTATGTCTTTTGGGTTTTAATTAGTCAACTTTAAACCAATCTCAATTGGAATATTGCAAGTTAAAAAAAAAGTTAATTAATATCTAAGATTTCTTCACATGAGTCAATCTCAAGTTGATTAGTTATCATAGGTAAGTACACATTTTGATTCTTTTATTTGGTGTGGGGTTGATGGGTGAGACTAGTTTCAAGTTAAAACAACAATTATTACAACTACGCATTAGTTTCGATTATATGAAACCTTATGTCATTATTCCTGTGCAAAACAAAAATGGTATCAATATATAAAAAATATTTTCATTTCATTTTGCTCTATAGTTATTTGAAAATTCATAAAGTTCAAATTTTATATTCACTTCTGAACACCTTTCATACTATTTTATTTGTTGATACACAAATAGAAAATCGCTTATATTTAACAGACATCATATCAAAATTTGGCTCATCGGTAAAGTTCTTTGATAAAAAAATCTATCTAAAATGATACCAACATAACCAAATAAATTACGTGAAATTTTCCGTCGAAAATTAGGGATTTTGAAATATTGATAATACGTGTTAATGGAATGGGAAGAAGGCACCAGATCCACTTAATATGCCAGATATGGAGGGTTAGCAAGATTAGCAAATTAATAAAATTAAACTACATTTCCTTGCCCCCAAAAAAAAAGGAAATTGTTGCTTGTTCCGATACTTACTCCTCACTGCTCGATTTTTAAGAACGAAGGTAATATATTTTTATATTTTTATATTTTATATCTTTATGTTCATCAAATTTGTCTTCGATATATGGAAGCATCAATCTTAACGAACATGAGTTTAGATCTTGTGCGTCGGTAGTCGGTAGATTAATTGTTTAATTCCTAGCAAAATGTAGATTAAACACTTACTTTTTTTAAAAAAACAAACATCGTATATATAAATTTTTAATGAAAAATATAAAAGTAGAATAATGTATCTGACTTCAGAATTTAATAAGTTGATATAATGATATCAAAATGGTATTGATGTTTCCATATAATAATTATTTTTTGCTATACTGAAATGTTAAAGAACACACCAAAAAATAATTTTTTTGTATAAAAAATTTAATAAATAGATTTTGCAGAAGGTTCTATCGTTTGAAGAACTTCACAATATTCAATTATAATAAAAATAATAATAATAAGAATAGTGAATGAAAAATGAAAAGGTAGATATGTTCTCTTATTATATAGAGAGTTTGAAGATGAAGCAGATACGACATGCCCGCTTTCACAAAGACATTTTTTTAAAAAAAATAATCTTTTGTTCTACTTTATTTATGTTGACGTTTTTTTTAATTTTAATATTAAAATTACAATATTAAGTTGATATGTTAATATGAATAAATTTATAAGAATGTGGTCATTATTGTGGTGTAACTCTTGTAATCACTATTGTCATGATCTATCATTAATTTCACTCATTATTAAATCTTATTATACCTTGTAACTTATGTAACTTTTGAGCTATTCATTTATTCAATTTAGTACCACATAATCTTCCTATTCATTGTCACCTACAAATAGTATGGTCTTACTTTGTATTGGTAAGAAGATAAATAATGTAAGAAAAGATGAGAAGTTTATATTGAGGTTAGTGTAGTGAAAGAGAGAGTTGAGACAAAGAAAAATATTCTAAGTCTTAACTATATTCACGGTATAAAAAAGAGTAATTATATGTTGGAAAAGGTGTTCTATTTGTGGACCTTTGAACTCTTCAACTAATCCAGAATTGCTTGAGTTGTACGACGTTGTTGGAATGTTATATCCTAGAGAGTAATCGATCTGGGGATAACGTGGGATCCGCTCAAGGACCTACTGATTTAGGTAAATATCTAATGTGTTCCCCAATCGGAGAAGTCATTTTTGGAGGAGAAACTATGCAGTTTTGGGATCTGCGTGCTCCATGACCATGGTTAGAGCCTCCAAGGGGTCCAAATGGGTTAGACTTGAGTAGGTTGGAAAAAAACAAAACTTGGCAGAAACGGCGTTCCGGGGACAAGTCAAGAGATATACAACTAGATCGGTGTAGATTATATCGTAATGAGTTCGAATCTCCTTAAAGATAGTGAGATATCCACGCCTCAGCTTGAATATTTTTTATTCATTTTTGTCATTTTTTTTCAACTATAATTTATTATATTTATAATATATTACTCCAATAATTTAATTAGTATACAATTAAATTAGAAAAAAGTGAAGCCCTTGAGGCTCCAAAACTTTGTTTTATAGTTAAGTCGGTCCTGAAATTAGGTAGATCCAAGACAAAGTACGTTCATAGAGACAAAAACACTATTTTTTGCCACATTCATGAACGACGATGTTACTGTATTTATTAACACCGACTTTACAATTCTCTGATATCAGTAATTAAAAATGAATTGAAATTATTTATGTTTTAGTTTTCACATATTAAATTATCCAACTGATTTTCTATATATAATTAAAAAAAAAAATTAGTAAGCAAATAACAAGAGGGACTAAGGAAGTTGCTTAAATTGTAAATACTTTTCAATTTCAATCCTAAAATCAATACTATAAATCTTTACTATTTACTTAGAAAACAAGTAATTAGCTGTTGAAATTTTTAATTAATTATAGTATTACGACAATTGTTCATGAATAACATTGACCTACTAGAAATGGTGAAGCCAAATATGATTAAAATAATACAATCACTGTCATAAATTTGGAGCTAATCGAGATTTGTGGAGTAGAAGTCTCACATTATTATAATTTTAAAAAACACTAGTAACTGCAAAGTCCAACATTATTGAAATGGTCTACTCAACAATATGCTAATATTATATACACTTCTATGAGGGTGTAATAATGAGACAATAACAAGTTTCTCTAGTTCAAGATAAATGAGATTAGGTAATGATTATCATTGGACGAAAGCTTGAGAATTATTAAATTACTCCCCATGATTTAAATTATTTTGGAGTCGTTTAGTGTGAGTCTCTGAGGTATCCAGTATAATAATTTCAGGCTAAACTGTAGGATTATTTTTTTCACATTTGATTAAAAGTCGTAAATAATTTTTAAATTATTTATCCCACTATTTTTGTCATAGTAATAGAATAAGTTATCTCATATATATGATGAAATAATTTATCATGAATTAATTATTCTGAAATAACTTATTCGGCCAACCAAACGACCCTTGAGGCTTTTGTTACACACATTAAATCATCCTTCATCTTGCCTCAAATTAGCTTTTAACTCGTTTTAAAAATAAATAAATATGTATGGATCATCTATTGGAGCAAAATAGTCAATATCTTATCAATCTCCCAAGTGTTTGACTTTTGAGCACTTTGGCTTGGCTACAAGTCTAAAACAACATTCATTTTGATCAAGCGTTCAACTTAAGCTGCTTGGTGCATGTTGTTATTCGTAATGAATTCATGACCTTGGCTTTAATATTATTTATTAGAATAAAATATTTATCATCATATCCAAACCTATTATATATAAGTATAATTTTTATTTTTTAATTAAATTCACATACGTAAACTCATGTTCGATTATGCCTCTGACCTTGGCTACTTCAACTCTCTTGTGGGCCTGCGTTGGTCTTATCCAACAAATCTTTTGAATCGAAGGGTACAATTGATTTATCTCTTCTTTTAATATATACAACACTCAATCTTTATCCTTTTCTAAATAATAGTATTATAAACTAATCTATTCTCTTCCACCAGAAAAAAAATATAGAACATTCATAAAAATTTAAAAATTTTAAAAAAAATTATGGGTATCAAACGATGAATTAAACTGCTTACCAATCTGGTCTCAAAACAATTCAATGAGTTTTAATTTCCTTCATGAGTACCAAGTTTAAGGTTAAGTACCTATTAACCGATCAAAAGATTAACAGGTGGCGGTGATTTTGCATCCAAGTCCCATTTAAAGTTAGTTTGTTCAAAAGAAAATTTGACCTAATTTCCTTTTCTTGCAAATTTATTTCAAAACATCAACATCAAACGATCGAGTAATGGATCTTATCAACTTGCTTTCTAGTTTCCATCCTATGTTCAAAACTTTTTAGCCCGGGTTTGACCAATTTTTTTTTTTGAGACTTTGATCAAATTTTTCTTTCAAAGAATTAAGTACTCCTTTTTGTCCTAATTTACGTGGCAGTTTTCGTTTTTCGAAAGTCATTTTAAAATGAAATTTGTATATTTGTAAACTAGATAAAAAGTATTATAAGTCACAATAATTGATAATTTAAAATGTGTAAAAGATCTATAAAAAAATTACGGTAAAAGTTAGACTTGTTTGAATCTCAAAATTTCTAAAGTGCCACATAAAATAGGACGAATAGAATAATAAAAAGTAGACTATTTAAGTTTGATCAATAATTGTTTTATTTTAACTTTTTACTATATTTCATGTATCTTAATTTGATTGTACACAAAATATTAAAAATAAAAGAAAATTTTAAGATCTATGAACTCAAACTTAGAAGGTGATATAAAAATTAAGAAGTTATTAAACTTAAGAAAGTGGGCAGGTGTCAAGTAACTCTCCTAAATATCTGATCATCTAATTTTAGGATGATTTTTACTTCATTTTTAAAAAAATAAAAATTAAGAGGTACTAATAATGATCCCAAAAATGAAAAAATTGTACGTCTGAATTTATTTGTTAAAATTTTGAGATTTCATTATTAAATCTTGATCTTAAATTCAAACATAAAATTCATTATTATGTCATATAAATTGAAGGCCTATTTTATTATATTAGTGGAACTGTGGACCTTTACGAATCAATTAACTGCGGATATGAATAATTACAAAAAGAAGTTTATTACTGCAGACTGCACCCTTGTTTATACCTGCAGAACTCTTTCTTCTTCGCCTATTTCCATGTCTCTTCCTTCTCAGTTCTCCTTAGGTCAAACTTTCTCAGCCTTACTTCTATAAATACCCTTATTTTTCACTCATATCCCCATAAACTTCAATTTTCTTCATTCATCGAGTCTCTAACTTTCTTTCAACCAGTAAACTTAAGTAAAAGAAGTCCTTGTTTACCTGAATCGCTGCTTCCTGAGTTTAGTTTTTTTTCTTTCAGTTTTGCTCGAAAAGAAATGACTGGGTTTTTCTCTTTATCAAAACATTCATCCCCTCCACATGCTTCTTCACAATCCACACATCATAAATTCAGTGACACTTTAATGGAGGATACTTTAAAGAACGCTGAAGAAATTATTAAAAGATGGGATCTTGATGAGTCCAGTTCAAATCTCTTTCAAGATAATAGAACAGAGGCTAAGCAGTTTCTGGATGCTGTAATTGATTTACAACATGCTATGCAATTTGTTGTAAAAGAAAGTTCCACCTCCCAATTGCTTGTTCGAGCTCAAAATCTAATGAAAATCGCCATGAAGAGACTTCAGAAGGAGTTCTACACCATTTTGGCCGGAAATCGATACTTTCTTGACTCGGAAAGTGGGTCAAGAGAATCCACCAGGTCCAGTGGTTCGGATGAAGATCAAGGTTCTGAAGATGATAATGCTGAGATTGAAGCTCGTTTTGCTGAGATTTCAATTGCTGATGAAGGTGAAAAGGTTTCTGTAGCTGTGGATCTGAAAGCTATTGCTGATTGTATGATTGAAGCAGGGTATGGAAAAGAATGCTCCAAGATTTACGAACTTAATCGAAAATCTGTCATCGAAGAGACATTGTATTACTTGGGGGTTGAAAATATTTGCCCTTCAACGGTTCAGAAAATGGATTGGAAAGATTTGGAGAAGAAAATCAAGATCTGGTTGAATGCTGTTAAGGTTGCTGTTAGTACTCTGTTTTACGGCGAGAGGATTCTCTGTGACCAAGTTTTCTCCATCTCCGATACCATCAGAGAGTCTTGTTTCACTGGGATTGCTAAAGACAGTGCTCTAACTCTGTTCACCTTCCCGGAGATGGTGGCGAAATACAAGAAGCTATCTTTAGAGAAAATGTTCCGTATTCTCGACCTCTACGACTCTATTTCTGAACTCTTGAGTGAAATTGAAGTGATTTTCGGCTTCGATTCTACGGTTGCTGTCAAATCTCAGGCGCTGACCTCCATGGCCAAGCTCCGAGATGCTGCTCGAGCCATGCTGGCGGAGTTCGAATCGGCGATTAAGAAAGATTCATCTAAAGTAGTGGCTGGTGGCGGAATCCACCCTCTAACACGCTACGTTATGAACTACCTAATTTTCCTCAGTGATTACAGTGGACCCGTCTCCGATATTATCGCCGATTGGAAGGCAGTGGTAAAGTCACCGTTGCCGGAATCTTACCTCTTGAGTCCAATCGCCGACGACGGGGACTCACCATCTTGTATCGTTTCCGTACGACTCACATGGCTTATCCTCGTTCTCCTCTGCAAACTCGACGGCAAAGCAGGGTTTTACGGGGACGTTCCGTTATCCTATTTGTTCTTAGCAAACAACCTAAACTACGTCGTTTCGAAAGTCCGACAATCCAGCCTGAAGCTCCTATTAGGAACCGATTGGCTTTCAAACCACGAAGCTAAGGTAGAACAATACATGGCGAATTTCAAGAGGATGGGTTGGAGCAGTGTGATGACGTCACTGCCGGCAAATTCAACGGCTGAGATATCTCCGGCGGAAGCGAAGGAATGTTTCTGTAAGTTCAGTTTGAGTTTCGAAGAGACATACTGGAAGCAAAGATCATGGGTTATACCCGACCCGAAACTCCGTGATGAAGTGAAAATATCACTGGCGAAGAAGATCCTTTCGGCTTATCGGCCATTTTACCAGAAGTACGGTGAAAAGGTGGCATGGATGGAGAGTGGTGGCGGAGTGGAGTCAATTCTCAGATTTGCCCCTGACAATGTGCAAAATTACCTATCCGATTTATTTCACGGTTCTTCAGAAAACTCCAGTACGACGTCGTCATCGCATGGGTCATCTTCACGGTCGACTCCAACGTGGTCATCGCCACCACGAGGTCGTTGATAATAATTAATAGTACTCTCTGTTTCACTTTACGTGACATCGTTTAGTTTGGAGAATATCATATATATTTGAGAGTGGAGTATTCCTACCGTATAGAGTGAATGCATACCTGAAGTATTCTTTCATTTGTGTAAAAGAAACAAAAATTGTACATTGTTCATTTTGCTTGGAACTTAGAATTGTCAATGATATTTTTTCTCATCAGAATAAGGCTAGCTTATTTCTTTATTTTGAGTAGCTTTATGAAATCAGAAATAATATGTGCTAGTTCTAAGTTTAAATTATCAGCTTTGATTGTTCTTTGCTTATGTCAATGATGGAGAGAATCGTTATCATTCTTTGCTTCATTCGAAGATCATCAACTGCACATGAATAGGCTCTTACCTACGCCTCCAAGGAGGATTTTGTCAAACTAGGAATTGCCCTTGAACCAACGGTACTTTATTGTCTACTTTAGTTTGATTTAAATCCTTTCTAGTGGTTGTTATTTTGTCTACAAAAGTCACAAACTTGGTGCCCACAGGCAACTTGGTACGTTAGGATAAGAGTCGCATATATATGTTGATTGGCTGTGTTGTAGAGTCTAGACCATTCAAAATCAACTGAAACAATAACAAAGTAAAGTACAACATGAGTCACATCCGTCCCCATATAATAAGTAAACTTTCAATTGGTTTGAGACTTTACGAAAAATATAGTTATAGCTTCATGAATAACTAGTACTAATTGATAAAGTTGGAATGCAAGTGGTTGTTGCCTGGTACAAGTGGATTAGTATATACGCCAAATTAACACTACTATCCTTGCAGATTCAGTTGTCCTAATATTTATTGATCATAATTCTATTACGCAACGATAACAATTATGAATTTGACAATCATCACATGCAAAAATTGACTGCTAATCTACTTCATTGATTCAATCAATTATTTAGGGTCGTCAGTATTAACGTCTGAAAATATGACTCGTCCAGTCTGTTCAAGTTTGAGCAGTTAATGATGTACCTTATTTACTAAATTCAATCCATATGAAAATTGTATTGATATGCAATTCAAATGGACCCATAAGAAACTTTTTCAAAATATTGCTAAAAAATCTTTGTTTGACCCAAGTCAACTTTAGCTCAAGCGACCTTTAGGTGGATTAAGACTTTGCTCATTCACTAGTTCAACTCATTTTAACTTGTTCTAAATCAGTCCAACCGCCCATTTGACACTACGATCATTAAATGGCATCTCAAGCTAATAATAAGATGAATTATATGATTTTTTTAGTATTAATTTTATTTTTACAGTACTAAAAATTTATATTATTAAAGCTAATAGAATTACTTGACTATTTTATGAGTATTTTGATGGTGCATTACGAACAATCTTTTCAATTCAATACTTCATGAATAGAAGTATGGCATCTCAATTGGGCTCAGCCCATGACAGGACCATTCTGGGTCTGTATTCCAAGTTGTTCATCAGGAGCTCGTAATTTGCTTGGGCCTGGAGTTGGACAATTAGATAGATTAGTTCGAAAATAAATAGGAAGATAAGGCGTTAGTGGACGACGGTCATGTAAGTTATGGCATCTTGAGTTGGGCTCGACCCAGGAAAGGACCATCACTATTAAGACTCACAAAACACACTTGTCCATTACTTGAAAATTAATATTTATGGTTCTATACGTAGATAATTTGAGACGAAAAGAATATCATATTTAGTATACTTTGAAATTTAAATGAAAGTCAGCCACCAAGTACGGGTGCTTGGTTACTATTCTATAATTCCACATAAGTAAAACATATAGATTATGAGTCAATATATGTATTTTATTATGGAAAGTAAACTCTATATAATAGTTTTTTGTATTATTAGCAGGATCGGCATAACTCTAACCATCGACCGAAACGACTTACGAGGATCCTTACTTATTTTTATACTTTTTACGTGTTTTTTTTTTTGATGTCTTATGTTGTAGTTTTTTTGTTGGACATACTTGTTGTTTATACAATGCACAAGGTCAATGAGCATCTAATATCTGAATCAGCAGCTACGCACAATAACATTACATGTTAATATTATTGTAATATGTAAACATATAATTAATTATTCAGATTCTAAAATTATTTGTCTGGTATATGAATTTATTATAATTATTTATATTCGTCATGGCTGTTACTTGTTAGTTTCAGCCGTTTGATTAGAACGAAATAAAACTATACCTCTTTTTTATTAATTCCTTAATTTGTTGTACTATATATGTTTGTTTAGGATAATGAGGAATCGGACGCTTATATCATCTATTGTTTTATTCTTAGGTTTTCAGTAATTGTCGGGTGATTTATTCTAATTGCTGTGTTAATCATGTTACTTATTGCAAAAAAATATGCTCATTCCTTCTTCTTCTTTTTTTTATTTTTTTTCAAATGTATATAGGCATTATGTCGACGACGCTACTAAAATTAATTACTAACCTTGTGGGTGTAACTTGTAACTTGTAAGGATACATTTTACTCCCTTTGCTACATATATTTCAAAAAATTACTATAGGTATATAATAAATTTTCTAAGCGTAAATTATAGCTCTCTGAAGAATAATGAATATGACTTTGTGTAAAATTTAAGCTTTAAGCGATTCCTAATATAATGTTCTGCTAGGTGGATTTCTAGATGATCTAAAGGAGATTTTCAGAGAATTGTCTTTATTTATGCTAATAAATCTGAAATCATAGATATAAGAATCTTTTTAATTTCATTTAATGAATAATATATTTAGGTGATGGGATGAATCACTTTTGTGTAATTGAAAAATGAAAAGGGGTGGATTACAGAATGCCCACATGCATATTAACTTTAAAGTTTGATTCTGTGGGGTATTCCTATTTTTTGCATCCCACTATAATTAGCCTTCATCACTAAGCAAAACAAAACATTTTCTTGCTTTTCATAATCACAAAATTATTATGTGTTGATTTCAACATTCATATATAACTTTTGTTTACTTTACTACTTGATGAGAAAATAATCCTCCAATATTATTAATTCTTTTATTTCTTATGTCCTTTTAAAAAAAAATTAAATGTTGAGTTTTCGAATAGAACTAGTCGATAATAAACAAATTAATGAGATTTATAGATGGATATGTCATATGTTAGGTTGGTAAACATAATTTAGGATGTTTCTCTGCATGACGTCTATTAGATGAAGAAATAAACATTTTAGAATAAATGAATAAACAAACATCCAATTATATGCTTCTGGACATAATTAGGATGATGAAAATCGTATTATTAATTAGTGGATACCATTAACTGAATTATTCGAGAGAGAAAATTTAATGAAGCTCATAATCTTGCATTACCCTCACGAAGAAGTTCTAATATTTTAGCCGTTATTAAAAATATCGAAAAAAATTGATTCCTTTTGCCAAGATTAATATCTGTATATAAGATGAGATAAAAAAAAAAAAACTCATGTTTTTTCTAGTTTCTGTTTTTCTTATTTTTAATAGCCAAGGCTGCACATTATACAACATTTTTTGTATTTCTACCCGGCTTTTTGATACTCGCATTGAGCCTCGACTAATTCAAACTGAGTAACGCCCATTAAAGGGATTCTTACCGCGACTTTCTCCATTCAGAGATCAAATTCAAAACTTGTGATCAAGTGTGAGATGTCATATCCCTTAACAGCGCTCATTATAGAATATACTTACACAAGCATTCATGTTAAAATAACTAGTTAATGAAGTTCTAAATAAAGGGGTTATGTAATGTAGAAAATTATACTCTATTAAGAACATGGAATATAAGAATATAGTTCGAAAAACACACTCTATAAAATTGTTATTTTGGGATATTTTCTTTACTAAAGTGATACTTATTTTGGCACGAAAGAGAGTAACTAATAAGGGGATCCACATCAATAAACACATTTTTAGTTTTGAGCCTTCTCAATAGTCAATATACAAAATTCAAACCATCCCCATCATATTTCATTATAACCAACTTTACAAAAGTGGAATTTTTCTGCTTCTTTTTTAGTGTTTAAGAGCTCTGTTTGGTAATTGACCATATATTTACATTTACATGTGTATCTCACAAGTTTGTGTGTTGCATTTGCATACATGTGCCTTTAGTGTTCCCCTTCTCTTAACCTCCTTCTACCTTTTCTCTCAACTTGTTCAAATTTATATCAGCCCCAAAAGAACTTTAAAGCTTTTCTTCCATCTCTTAAAAACCAATAAACAGGTTGTTTTCATCACATATATATATACTAGTGGCTTCTTGGATATTTAATGACAAATTAGAACAAAAACATGGAAGTTTTATTCATATCCAGGTAAATTTTACTGTCTTTTTGCTTTATATAGATGACAATCTTTATCAAACAGGAAGGCTAAGACAATAGGACTAACTACCTATATAGTGTAAAATATATGGATTATGTTCTTTGTATAGAAAATAACATAGTTAAAGATTTTTTTTGGACTAATCTATGCTTTTCCTTTCCTTTCATCGCTACTGTAAAAATGTTGAATTTCTTGTTTTTTCATTGGTGCAGATGATTTTCCCTAATGCATTGATGTTTACAGGTATAGGCACCATTTGCCTGACTATCTTGAAAAACTATCTATTAGTGTTCGAAAGAAGGAATTGAAGTCATTTGTTGTTAGCAGGGCATTGATCTCTACGAAAACCTGATGTGGGAGGTGGAAATGAAGTAGAAGTTTATGTCTTTTTGAAGAATCCAGCAGTATAAGGTAGAAAAAAGTTAAGTCTTTTTGGTTTCTGAATCTTTCTTGGTGTTGAAAAATGTAGTTGCTGATTTGGGTGTTTGAGGGAAAGAAGAAAAGGATTTTGGTTAAGGATTAGCATTAGGCCAAAGAGTGGATTTTTTGGAGCAATTTGAATAGGATGGAAGCATCCATGCCCCCTAAAAGGATGAAGAAACAACTAACGGGGAAACGTGAAGACAGTGTCTTGCATAGATTGGCTAGAGCTGGAAATCTTGTTGAAATAAGAGGGATTATCGATAACACGGGGGAGAAAGAATTGACAGAGCTGTTGGTAAAGCAAAATTCAGCTGGAGAGACTTGTTTATATGTTGCAGCAGAATATGGTTATTGTGATTTAGTTAAGGAGATGATTAAGTACTATGATCTTGTTGCTGCTGGAATCAAAGCAAGGAACGGATTTGATGCGTTGCATATTGCTGCTAAACAAGGGGATTTGGGTATGTTGATGGTAGTATAGCATCTGGATTATCATTCTCTATTCTCAAAATATAGTTTTCTAGTGGACTTTCGATGAATCTTTTGTTTCGCTAATGTTGCAGATGTGGTGAAGGTACTAATGATGGTACATCCTGAGCTCTCAATGACTGTTGATGTTGCAAATACAACAGCTTTGCATAGTGCAGCAAACCAAGGGCATATTCAGATGGTGAATTATTTATTGGAGGCAGAGAGTAGTTTGGCCACTATTGCTAAAAGTAATGGAAAAACAGCCCTGCATTCTGCTTCAAGAAATGGTCATGTGGAAGTAGTGAAGGCCCTTTTGACTAAGGAGCCAAGGATGGCAAGCCGGACGGATAAAAAGGGGCAAACTGCACTTCACATGGCTGTCAAAGGACAAAACCTTGAAGTTGTGGAGGAGCTGATTAGAGCAGATGCTAAGTTGATAAATATCGTTGACACAAAGGGCAATACAGCATTGCATATTGCATCCCGGAAAGGAAGGGCTCAGGTATGCTGTTTACTTGCTTATCGACTTTGAAAAGTTCTTCTACACTAACTGTTTCCTTTGACATATGCAGATTGTTAAGTTTCTACTTGGGCAGAACGAGACGGATACCAAAGCTGTCAATAGATCAAAGGAAACAGCTCTTGACACTGCAGAGAAAATGGGACAGGCAAATATTGCAGTCATCCTACAGGAAGCTGGTGTACAAAGCGCCCGAGCCATCAAGCCTCAGACTACAAATCCAGCAAGACAGTTGAAACAAACAGTTAGTGACATAAAACACGAAGTACACTATCAAATGGAACACACGCGACAGACAAGAAAACGGATACATGGCATTGCTAAACGCCTAGATAAAATGCACGCTGAAGGCCTTAACAACGCCATCAATTCTACCACAGTTGTAGCTGTACTCATCGCCACAGTTGCCTTTGCAGCAATTTTCTCTGTTCCAGGCCAATACATTGAGTATCCAGAAGATGTCCCACCAGGCCATTCCCTTGGAGAAGCAAATATAGCTCCAAGTCCCACATTCCTGATATTCCTGATCTTCGACTCCTTTGCCCTTTTTATCTCTCTGGCAGTTGTGGTTGTTCAGACATCAATCGTGGTAATCGAAAGTAAAGCAAAGAAGCAAATGATGGCAATCATAAACAAGCTAATGTGGTTAGCATGTGTGCTAATTTCAGTGGCATTCTTGGCTCTGTCTTATGTTGTGGTTGGCAAAAATGAGAAGTGGCTGGCTATTGTAGTGACTATTATAGGAACAGCTATATTAGTTACAACACTAGGGACTATGTGTTATTGGGTCATTATGCATCGAATAGAGTCATCGAACAAGAGGAGCATTCGAAAGAACTCTCTGGCCAGTAGGTCCTTGTCATGGTCAGCATCAGTAGTCTCTGATTCAGATGTTCTAAACAATAAAAACAAGAAAATGTATGCTATATAAAATTTTGGAAAATAAATAAATAGCAACTCTGTAAATCCTACCCCAAATTGTATTTTTTCTTTATGTCTTGTGGTGTAATAGATAGATCATTGACTATACCATCATGTGCGTACTCTTGAATTCACTTCTGGACTCAATCTGGTGTTTCTATCCTTAAACCTTTACACGAAATCAATAAATGCATAACATGTGGTTCTACAAAATAAAAATTCACCATACTACCATGGTTTGTAATACACGTTTTCACCTCATTTTATCACTTAACCATGAAAAGTTAATATGATTTGGGGGGTAACATGAGCACTTCAATCCCTAATAATTCAGATTAAATTGTTTGATTTGGTGTAAACACTAGCCCCTCGTGTCTAATCTTGGAGAAGCAAACGTGCAGTTTGAAACAACCTAGGTTTCACATGTTTTCGCCAACGTTCCAAAAAACGCTTATGGGGAAAAACTACTCTTTCTAGCTTCTGAAAAACTGCTGCTACTCAACACTTCTGGCTTCCTATAAGCTTTAGCCAAACAGGCTATAAGACGGTAAAAGCTTTCACAACAAGTCACTTATATTTCTATAAAATTATCCCAAAAATGTTATTCCCATCAGCAAAAGTTAAGCTGACGGGGGGAAAATGCGAGAACTGTACTGAACCTATTTTTTTCGTTTAGACTTGCAGCATCTTAAAATACAAGGGGTAAATTAATAACTGAGAAACAATACAGTAACAGCGGCTGGCTGCCAAAAAGCCCAATAGAGCTGAAAACTACAGGTGAGAACTAGCCGACTCCTACAAGGATTCTGTGAAAAATGTACACTGTAAACTGAACATAATCTCGTTAGTGCTGAGGTAGAACAGGTCTTTTTTCCAACATTTCATAGTGGAGTACGAAATTATCCTGCATAGGGATTGCGGAGAAATCAGAAAACTAGAACCTCAATTCCTACAATTAACATAAATTAAAAAAATGTAAAATGAAATCCATACCTTGCGGATTGTCTCCCATGTGTTTGGATCAAAACAAATATAAGATCCTCTCTCATAGGCGTTGGTCTTGACAAGAGGCTCCAAGTTGGCAACCCTCATAAACCACAATCGATGTTCTCTGTGGTAAAACCACCCCCGGTTATACCTGTATGAAATGATGTGAAAATGTTAACAAATAGATTCAACAAAGAACAAAAGCAAGTCAAATAGGTCAATTCTGTAGTATGTGGTATCCCAAGAAGCAATAGAAAGCTAGATTGCTATCAGGAGCTACAGTAGAACAAACGAGCTCCATATAAAACCAATTTTCGTACAAAAGAAAGGACATACAATTCATTAGCAGCATATAATTGTGCTTCATCCTTTGGCATGCTGCAAAGAAAAATAGATAGAGTTAATTCTACATTCAAAATTTATGGCAAAAGAACTAGACTTGCTTATCAGAGAGAGACTCGCCTGTAGAAAATGTAAAACAAAGTGTCTAACTGAAGCTTGGAAAAGTATGCTTGCTGCAGCCAATTCGAAACATATCAGAAGATTTAAAAAGAAAAATGTAAAACAGATAAAGATAAACAAGAATATAGAGGTCACTCACATTTAGAGGAGGTGGTTGCTTGGCATAATAACATTGTGGTACTGTAAATTCGGGATCACCCTTGGCAGGTTCATCGGACCACGGGGAACCAAACGTTTTGTGTAAATTTTCAGCAGAGTTCAAGTTCAATCCAAGAGTCGTAAGATCGATTCCAAGTGCAAGAGAAGTCAGATCCGGATCACTCATTCTTATTACACTTAGCAAGCCAAGCATACCAAAAGGGTCAGGAGCAGCTTGAGCCTGCATGGATTTCATACCCTGATCCCTGTATGGCTGGCCTATAGCGGACATATGTGGCAGGCGATATTGAGATTGAGTCTGTTGCTGATACTGCTGGATAAGCTGATCGTATGAGCCAATACCAGAAACAGTACTTGGAGAATTAAGAGGCCGTAACCCAATACCAGGAGGTCCACCAGACTGAATCAAATAGAGTGAAAAAAGAGCAAAGTATCACCTAAAGCTGTATGAATATGGACTTGTAGCCACTACAAATTATGCATGGAAAAAGCGTCTTCACCATAATACTAACAGAAACTGCTAGCTTTCCATGTCATAACACAACTCAGTCATGCTTCAAAAGTCCATAAACACTCAGCAACAAATGTATACCAATCTCAACTCTCCCCCAACCCAACCCAAACAAGAACAAGTTAAAAGAAAAACACACCCAAATAGAAACAGAGGAAGGGGAAACATATCTTAAAATTTTATTAGGAAGTCGCCAGCAAAGGGGGGCCTCAATCAACACTTTATGCAAAGTGAATGTGACCCATATATCACCTCTGTACCCCCACCCATACACACACAAATATAAAAAGAAACAAACAGAGCAAAATAAAACGAATAATAGCAAAAAAAATGTATAAGGTAATGCACCTGTTGGTGATAACTGGAGTGTGATGACGGGAAGACATCTGAACCATGTAAATGTAGTGGATCCTGATTGTTTACATTTGAAAAAGAGAGACCACTATTACTCACCGATGAGGCATGTTGCTGCTGCTGCTGTGAGCGAAGCGATGAGTATGTCCCTCCCAAGTTAAAACCACCAGATCTGCCCATCTGTGCCTTAGATAATGAGAGATAGGGGGCAGTGTCATGAGGCTAAAACATTCACAATTAATCAGTAATCACAACATTAAAATAATAATCCAGTATTTCAGAAATTTGTGTTTACAGAGAAGTGCTGCTGCTGCATCATAGAAATAGTATTATCATGAAGTTGTTCTTTCTGGTGTAGATCCATAGCATAATCAGCATTTCCACCTAAGCAAACATGAGAGCAATTTCATTTAGTAGACTCCTATAGCATGCAAAAGCAACTGGGAACCATCTCTAGCTATACATAAAAGAAAGGGGAAAAAACAAACAAACAGACAAACTCAGACCTGGAAACAAAACTAAAGAATAAAACCCCATAAGCATGCCCAAACCATAATTCCAAGCCCTCCCAGGAGAAAAAGAGAGCTACATCCCAGATAAAATCCAGGACTAGGAAGCAAGTTTAGCTTGTGGGGTACACCACCAACCACATACAAGGAATTGAGAATGCGTATCCAATAACATTAAGTTTTAAAAAATCAGATCCTTTTACGATGAAAAATAAAATCAGACTCCTTTGCGGTGAAGAAATAAACGAAGTAAATGAAAAAACTCAAGAGAGGTATGCAAACTTGTACTTTCAGCTCCCCTAGTTGTTTCCTAAACAGGGAAATGACTCATATTCCTCTACTTCCCTCCGCCGACCTTTTCTTTTCTGACCCCACCAAACAAATTGTTGCACCAAAGTTTCATTTTGGGGGAGTGGTTAATTAACTAACCTAAGAAAGCATGAGAAGAACATTGTGCATGCATATAATCACCTTTAAATCCTGGCAAGGCCGGAAAATCTTCATTTTGAATGCTGAATTCTTGATTTTGTTGAGCAATTTGTTTTCGCAATGAACCTGAGATCATTCCTTCCTCAGTATTCTGAATGAATAATTAAATAAAATCATTTCCACAGAATAACAGAAAGGAAAGGCACTTTGATTACCTAATTGTCCTTGAGGCCCTCCAGCAGAACTAGGACGGCTGCTTAGCTGAGGGAAATCATTGATATCAAATGGAGATCCATCATTTGAATTCACATCATTCAGCATTCCCATGGAATTAAGGTTGCCAACCGCTTGAACATGGTTCTGAGATAGTGGACCACCGCCAGTAGGATATGAATTACCAAACATAGACATCGGAGAGGCTGAATCCATATGGTACCATTAGCACAGAAGACGGATTGACCTTACCACACAATATATAACATAGGTGCCTAAATCACCTTAAAATCTACAAATACCAACTTTATGCAGAATTAATGGCAAAGAAGCTAAAAGTAAGTTTCATTAAGTGTATCATGTATGTACATACTCAAATTAAACAGAATCAAATGATAGAAGTAGGTTTCATCAAATTGTATTAACATACTCGAAATAAACAGAATCAAATGATACTACATCTCATAAGCACTGTTGAAGTCCTAGAAAGGTTTTCAACTTGAGGTCTATGGTGAGGATAACGAACTCATCAAATGAGGAGAACAAAACCAACTAAAGGCTCAAATAGCCAATAGCTTTATAAGGAGGTCAATGAAGAATGAAGTAGAAATGATAAAAATTAAAAACTAGCTTAATGCAAAAATCAGATTTACTTGTAACTACTCTTTTTAGGGCTATAAGAAAAAGACAAAAAAAAGGTTAAATAGGACTATCCCCCTCAAGATTGAAGAATGAAGTAGAAATGATAAAAATTAAAAACTAGCTTAA
>JAJOOS010003517.1:0-23477 GCA_029582725.1 Solanum chiquidenum | reverse complement strand
GAATTTAGGATCTAGGGTTTTGGTTTAAGGGTTTAGGGTTTAGAGTTTATGGTTTAGGGTTTAGGGTTTAGAGTTTTGTATTTAGGGCTTAGGGTTTAAGGTTTATGGTTTAGGTTTAGGGTTTAGGATTAATGGTTTAGGATTAGACTAGAGGGTTTAGGGTTTGGGAATTAGTGTTTAGGGTTAAAGGTTTAGGGTTTAGGGTTAAGGGTCTACGGTTTAGAGTTTAGAATTTAGGGTTTTGGGTTTAGGGTTAGGGTTAGGGTTTATGGTTTATGGTTTAGGGTTTCAGATTTTTGTTTTAGTATTTAGGATTTAGGGTTTTAGGATTTAGGGTTTAGGGCTACGGATTGAGGGTTTAAAGTTAGGGTTTTGGGTTTAGGGTTTAGGATTTAGGGTTTAGGGTTAGGGTTTAGGGTTTAGGGTTTAGGGTTTAGGGCTTAGGCTTTAGAGTTTGGGAGATAAGGTTTAAGGTTTAGGATTTAGGTTTAGGGTTTAGGATTAATGGTTTAGGGCTTATGGTTTTAGAGTTTAGAAATTAGGGTTTAGGGGTTAGGGGTTAGGGGTTAGGGGTTAGTGTTTATGGAATAATGGTTTAGGGTTTAGGGTTTTGCATTTAGGGATTTGCGTTTAGGGTTTAGAATTTAGGGTTTAGGATTTAAGGTTAGGGTGTTGGGTTTAAGGTATAGGATTTAGGATTTAGGGTTAGGGTTAGGTTTATGGTTTAGGGTGTTGGGTTATGTATTTAGGATTTAGGGTTGAGGATTTGGGGTTTATGGTTTTGAGTTTTAATCTGAGGGTTTAGGGTTTAGGGGTTAGAGTTTAGGGTTTTGGGTTTTGGGTTTAGTGTTTTGGGAAGGTTCTAGGGTCTAGGGTCTAGGGTTTAGGGTTTAGGGTTTAGGGTTTAGAGTTTAGGGTTTAGGGTTTAAGGTTTAAGGTTTAGGACTTAAGGTTCATGATTTGGGGTTTAGGGTAAGGGTTTCAGGTTTATGGTTAGGGATTAGAGTTTACATTTTAGGATATAGCGTTTAGGGTTTAGGGATTAGGGTTTAGAGTTTAGGATTTAGGGTTTAGGGTTCATGGTTTATAGTTTAGATTTAGGGTTTAGAGTTAGGGTTTAGGGTTTAGTGTTTAGGGTTTAGAGCTTAGTTTTTAGGATTTAGTGTTTAGGGTTCTAAGTTTAGGGTTTAGAGTTTAGAGTTTAGAGTTTAGGGTTTAGTGTTTAGGGTTTATGGTTTAGGTTTTTTTTTTTATCTTTATAGAACGACCCTTGGGGGGGGTCAGGGGCTGAGTAACACCCCAAGGCCTTATCATATATAAAATTCAAAAAATACAAGGAGGGGGACATATACCGTACCTCCAATCCTAAGGTGGGTCAAGAATCGACCTACCTACTAAGGTTAGTCGACTTAACCCTATACAATAAGATGTAATATTAAACTAAGCACCTAGAGAGGACTCATCTCTTAATACAAATTTACTAATAATACATAAATAAGGGAGACTCTCCCCTTACAAGAAATTAGAAAGTATACCTAATCAAATTAATATACCTAAAGACATAGTTCATTTGAATAGTTGTATTTCATGAATGAACTTACAAGGAAAAGAGTCCTTATGAAAGCACTTGGTACATTATGTGTATATTAGTGTGATTCTCGCACGTTTGTACGTTGACAGTTGCTTGAAACCAACTTAAACCAAGATGTCTCCTCCGTACGAGCTTTCCTAATCTTCAATAACTCCCTCGTGCTGAAAAGTATTTGATCTGTGGAATTGAAAAGTGAGGACGATTCTTGTTATAATGTAAGTCTCTGGAAATTTCTACCACCTCCAAGAGCTCTTGTTCCTAATCAAACAACCAAACTAAATGAATAGTTAAGATGATAAAGAGAAACATAAATTCGCAGAGATGTATGAAATGGAACAGTCAAGGAGGAATTTTAATCCTTCTCATTTGTTTTCTTCTGAAGCTTTGCATTCCCATTCTCTCCAGAATATAGCTGCCTCTAACTGCTGTTGGTAATTGATTGGGAGTGTAATAATGTTGAATAATATCGTGTTTATGACTCTGTTTGGACAGCAAGTCTGCTGTACTGTTAGCCTCTCTGTATATATGAGCACATTGGATATATTCACATTGCTTAGCTAATCCTTGTAGTTCCTGCACACACCTGAAAAGCCTCCAAGGAGGATCAGAAATCTGCAAAAACCATTTAGTTAGTAGTTCTGAATCCACTTCTAAAATGATATTTTTATAACCATGTTGAATGCACCAATGAAGACCATAACTGGCAGCCTGTACTTCTGCCTGATTATTGGTCCCTTCACCCAACGGTATAGCAAATGCATAAACAATAGTTCCATTAGAATACCGCAGAATACCCCCTCCTCCAATCTTCCCCGGATTTTGCAAGGCACTACTATCCGTATTAAGTTTATATTTAGCATCAGGGGTAGTTTTCCAGCTTACTGAAAGGACTCTAACCTCATGTTTACCATGTTCTACCATGTCCACAACCTCTGTCCATTTAAATGGCCACTGAATATATGGAAATACAGACCTGAGAAGCTGAAACATGTCTTTAATAATCAAGTATTTCACCCTGCTGATACTAGAAATCTTACCCCCATACTTAGCTGAACACCTATTCTTCCATAAGTTCCAGCATATAACTATAGGAATAGTCTGAATAACATTCTTGTGAGCTTCATTTTTAAATTGAATGTCACCCCAATTAAGAAGGTAACTAGCCAGTGATGTCTGCTGTACAGTAATACCAAGCAGATTTGAGAAATATTTCCATATATGAGCTGCAAAATTTCCTTGAATGAATATATGATCCACTTCATCCCAACCTTGCTGATAACAACAAAAACATTTCGCAGGTTCTACACCAAAGGTCCCTAATTTCTCATTCGTAGGTAATTTATTCCTCAATGCCCTTCAAAGGAGAAAGGACATTTTGAAAGGGATATGTTTATGCCAAATCTGAGAGTTAATCCCTGAAATAGTATCCCTGTGTCCGCAAATTTCCCAGGCTGAAGCACTGGTGAACTTTCCATTTTCTGTTGGCCTCCAGATTGCTGTATCAGGAACATCATGTTGATATTGAAAAGCAGTACTCAATATATGAGGGATGAGCAAAGGTGGAACCTCCTGCCTTAGTTTTCTCTCATTCCATTTACCAGCAATCAAAAAGTGAGCAACTGTATCATTGTTGAGGCTTGAAATATGACTGGTACTTTTAGCTAGAGCACCCCCAGCCCCTAGCCAATCATCCCACCAAAAGGAACATCTACCAGAATTAAGATTCCAGGTGATATGTTCTTCTACTTTGTCTTTATTCTTCATCATGTACCTCCACACCAGAGATTCCCCAGTATCCATCTTTTTAGCCACTGGATTGGCCCTTTGACAATATTTAGATTTAAGGAATTGAGTCCATAAAGAAGAAGTAGATCTAAAGACCAACCATTGCTTATATTGAAGAGAAGTGCATATATCAGACAACTTCCTTAGACCCACCCCTCCTTCAGTATTAGGCAAGCTCATGGTCTCAATGGAAGCCCAATGATATTTGAATTTATCCTTATCTCTCCCCCAAAAGAAGTTTGCAATGATAGACTCAATATATTTGATAATAGTATTTGGAGGAGAGATGGCAGCCATTGTATGAATAGGAATGGACTGCAGTACATGCTTAATTAAAGTAATTCGGCCTCCAACACCGAGAATTCTTGTGTGCCAGCCACAAATCTTCTTAGACACTTTCTCCACTAAATGAGAATAGTATATAATCCTCTGTCGACCAATATAAAGAGGGCAACCTAAATAAGTAATAGGACTTGTCTTTTGAGAAAAACCTGTGGCCTCTTTGATGGTATTGCAAAGATCAATAGATGTATTACCAGGAACCATAAAATGACTCTTCTCTCTGTTGATGAGCTGATCAGATGCATATTCATATTCCCCCAAAGTATCCATAATAAGCTTCATAGAATGACTATCAGAGGAGGTAAAAATAATCACATCATCCGCAAAACTCAAATGATTAATCTGAGGACCTTTAGGCTCCATATTAAAACCTTTATAAAGGGAATCTGATGAAAATGATTAAGCATTCTTGAAAGCACCTCTGCACCTAAAATAAATAGACTTGGGGAGAGAGGTTCACCTTGTTTAAGACCTCTAGTGGAGTGAAAAAAACCATGTCTATGACCATTAATAATAATGGAGTACGAGTTATTACTCATGATTCTCCAAATTAAATCAATAAAGATTTCCCCAACTCCAAATTTCCTTCATACCAAACAAGTAAATTCCCAAGACACCCTATCATATGCCTTGGTCATATCCAACTTAATAACAACATTTGCTCCTGCCTGGGGTATCTTGATGCCATGAGTGATTTCTTGTGCAAGCATGATACTTTCTGTTATATTTCTCCCTCTTACAAACCCTGATTGATTTTCTGACAAAAGTAAAGGAAGAACAGCAGCTAATCTCATACCTTACTTTGGGAATAATTTTATTGGAGAAATTGCTAAGACTAATAGGCCTAAGGTCAGTGAATTGGGTAGGTTGTTCAATTTTGGGAAGTAAAACCAAACAAGCATGAGACATAAATTTAGGCATAATTTGACCACAGAAGAAAGATTGTACTACAGCCAGTAAATCTTTCTTAATAATGTGCCAACAAGTTTGATAGAATTTTCCCCCAAAACCATCTGGACCAGGTGATGAGTTTGGATTCATAGTGAACACAACTTGCCTTAGCTCCTCCAATGTAGGAATAGCCTGTAACATCTCATTCTGCTCAGGAGTAACTAAGGTAGGTATATGCTGAAAAATTCCTTCTTCTATTATGTTATGTTGTCCAAAAATATTGACAAGCAGCCTGTGCAATTGGTTCATCACCTTGAATCCACACATCATTGTCTTTACAAATTTTATCTAAAAGCAATATGTCATCCCCCTCTTTAAACCATTGCAGTTGAGTCTTCTTTTTAAGGACAGATTCTTCCAGTTTTAAATATTTAATATACTTCGCATTCATAAGATGAAGTTGTTGTCTGAAAACTTCAGTATTAGTAGTAAGAAGATCTTCCTCAGCTTTTCTGATTGTCTCCTCATACTCCTTTACTTTAACATATATATCACCATACTCTTTTTTGACCATTTACTAAGTGTAGATGTCAACCTCTTCATTTTCTGATGCAATTTCCACATAGGATTACCAGTGACCCTCTTATCCCAACAATGTTGTACAGTCTCCATCAAGTAGTCATTTTCAACCCAAAAATGTAGAAACTTGAAGTACTTTATATGAATCTCACTTGTTTTAGTCAGTTCCATCAACATAGGGCTGTGATCTGAACCAACTGAAGATAAATGATCAATAGTAGTTTGAGGCATAACCTCTAACCATTTGTCATTAACCATGGACCTATCCAATCTCTTCCAAACTCTAGAGTGTGCATCCCTTTGATTACACCATGTGAATGGAAGCCCTGTGTAACCTAAATCAGTCAAACCACATGCTTCTATCACACTAATAAAGTCAAAGCTCTTATTCATGTTATAAGGCATTCCCCCAAACTTTTCCTCTATAGAGGTGATAACATTAAAATCTCCCATTGTACACCAAGGTACATCCATACTAGCATAAGACAGAAGCCTATCCCACAGAGGTCTCCTCATATGATCCTTACATTTAGCATAAATAAAAGACATCATGAATTGCTCAGTTAGATCAGAATGTTTGAAACTTCCTGTGATATGTTGCTCATGATTTCAAGAATATGACCAATGACTTCATTAGACCAAAACAACCAAATTTTTCCATTAGGATTACTGACAGCATGATCCATTTGAAGCAGAAGCCTCACCATGTTGATTTGAGACTTGTCAGCAAAGGGTTCAAGCACTGCAATCAGAGATAATTGATTCAATCTCTTGAGTGTTTGAAGCCTTTCCAAAGAACCTTGAGTGTTGATACTCCTAGCATTCCAACATAGGGCCTTAATCATTAAAATCCTTTGGATTTGGACCTTGGCTGGGCCTGCTAGAGGTTGTAGAGGTACTGGTGGTATGTGGTTGTCTTCTTTGCTTCCTACCCCTTGGGGATAGACCATGTTTTGCTGTAAGATCTTGGACTTCCTCAGTCCACTGATCCTTAAAGGTGGAACCAAAGGTTTGAGGTGCCTGAGTGCTTGTGTCTTCCCCTTCTTCACCAGATTCATCAATGGACTGATTATCAGAATCTAGTTCATCTTCAGAATTCAAAGCCCCATAGTCATCTTGTGGTGGCCGACCATCCTTATCCTTGGTTTGTGGGCTCGCAGCTGAAACCTGATCAACATTCTGTCTCTTTTTTATAGCAACTCTTCTTTTTTTGCTCAGCCTGCTTCCTGATTTATTATTGAAATTGTCTGTCTGTTGACCAGTATCAATGTCTCCTTGCTGCCCAGTAATTTTATGACTTGAAATGGGGGTAACAGGAGCTCTATAGTTACTACTAAATTCAACCACATCCTTATGCAATGCATGAGGCAATTCCCCCCTCCCTCTGGGCACCCCTTCCTGCAAATTAGTAGGTGTCTCATGTACCCTCCCTTCCATACCTCCAACAGCTTCCTCAACAACAGTCTCAACAACATTAACAACCTTATCAAGAGATTCATGAGATGGGAGCATTGAGTCAATACATGTATCAGCATGCCCTGTAATCACTTCCTTTACTGTACTGTGAGCTGTTGATGAAGGAATTTGAAAGCCAACCTGTAATTGATTTTTAGATATGTCCTTACCAATACTTTTTGCTGCAGTCCTGATTTGCTCAACCTGTTCCTGCTGCAGTGTTGATTCTATATGAGGTCTACTATCATCTTTGTTTCCATTGTGTTTGTTCATTGCCCCTAGAGTAGATGGGGACTCCTGCACATCAAGATTAATATAGGTGTTTTGAGTAGAAATAACAATTTTACCTGCCTGTTTGATGAACTGGTCAGCTTGTCTGGTGGTGCCCCTAGGTGCCTGCTGTGAAGTATTGTGCCTCTTCTTTTGAGTTTGCCACTGATCCTCTTGCTGGTTATGTCTTTGGTCATGCTTTCCTTGCTGATTAAAGGTATGGTTGGTAGTATCCTCCTTTGAACCAGTTTCTTTGTGACCCTTAAATTGTTGAGGATTGTTATCCATATCTTTGTTAGTCTTGTTTCTCACAGTTTCCATTTCCTTTTTCTTTTTATCCTCATCTTTTTGCCTTATGGTACACTCACTTTCCAAATGCCCTTGATGCTTACAGTAGAAACAATAATCAGGGATATTATCATACTCAATTTTCTGCCATCTCCCATCAGTGATATCCTCCCCTATATAATGCATCCAAATATAAGGAGGTCGTTTTTGAGTAAGATCAACTTGAACCTTTACCCTAGCTTGACTACCCCTAGTATTTTTAATAGAAGCAGAATCTAAATATAAAACCTTCCCAATAGATGAAAGCAGGCCAGTAACAAACTCTTTATTATAACAATGCCAAGGTAATTTAGGTAAAGAAATCTAGATTGGGACTACAGAAGTTTCTGCAGTTGGTGTAAAATTAGGAGTCCATGCTTGAAATTTCATCACCTGTCCAGCTATACTCATTCGTTGCTTAGTCCAAACCATATTATAATCAAGCTCATTATCCAGATCAATATAGACATGTTGAGAATTAAAATGAGCAATCTTAACACCACCCGATAATTGAGTTTGTAAAATGAAATTCTTCCTAATAAGCTCCACTTTCAGCATTGTGTAACTAAATTTACCAATAAGAGTATATTTGCAAGAAGCAGCTAAGTCATTAATGACCTCCTCCTTCACATACAGAACAACAGGAAGACCTTGTTTGGTGGTCATTTCAGGGGCAGTCAAATTAATGAGAACAACACTTTTAGACTGATTATGTCTAAGGCGATCAACATAGGTCTGCACTACCATATAAGGAGCAGGTTCAGCTACTTGATCATTTTTGGAAGGATAAGGAGGCAATTGAGGTCGTTCAATTCTAGCATTATTGGTATTAGATTTAGGAACTTGTCAATCAAAATTGCTAGAAATTCTAGGAAAATTAGATTGATATTGATCATCTCTAGTATTTCCTCTAACTTGATTACCTTGAAACTGCCTTCCAATAGTAGAATCATTGTCTTTGACTTGTTTTTTAGCAACCCACACTTTCCTTTGATCATTCTCATTTCGATTAACCTCATTACCAGTAACCAAAGGGTCTAAAGGAATCACAGTATTACGAGATTTAGTATTAGGAATACCTGTGTCCCTGCCCTGTTTCTTGATGTTTTGATCCTCCATATGAGGAGTGCTAGAGTGTCCCAAATCAAGAACTTGTTTCTTGCCTTCCCTGTTTTGATTTTGTGTCTTTGCTAACACCTGCAGTTCCTCAGCAAGTTGCAAATTTGGGAAGTTTTTCACCAGATTTTCTGTAAAATTGCCAGTTGCTCCGCCGACGATTTCACAATGAAATTGGCTTGAAATTTCAGTTGTAGATTCGCCATGACCATGGGAACAATCCCCAGTACCATATTCATCTCGAATCACCTCACCAGTGGTTCGATTTTGATGGCGCAGTTGGGGCAATTCACTCGCCGCCGTCGTCTGAAGGTTTCGCTCAAATGGGACGGTGAAATCAAGTGATTTTTCACTATCTTGTAGATCTTGGGATGGGAATTCTGTGACTCCAGTTCTTGTACCCCTAATCGAACATGATTCTGGCATGTAAAGATTAGAACGAGTCCCGTCCAACTCCTTTTCCGCCATTGCAGTATGGATCGCCTCTACTCTCACCTGTGAGAAGTTGTAGGATGTTTCTGAGGGCGATTCTAGCAGCTGTGTATGTCTATTGTGCTTGGGCAACAGGGTAGCAGGATGCGGAGGCTTGAATCTATCTGCTGGCAGCACTTCCTCCTTTCAATTGATGCTGAAACCTTGAAAAAATTAGCCAAGATAGCTAATTTCTTAAGAGAATCTAGAGAGAGAAAAATTTTAGAGAGAGAAAAAATTTATGAAATGAGGAGGCGATGAGGTTTAGGGTTTAGGGTTTAGGGGTTAGGGTTTAGGTATTAGGGTTTAAGGTTTATGGATTAATGGTTTATGGATTAATGGTTTATGGTTTAGGGTTTAGGGTTTAGGGTTTAGGGTTTAGAGTTTAGAATTTAGGGCCTAGGGTTTTGGTTTTAGGGTTTAGGGTTGAGGTTTAGGATTTAGAGTTTAGGGTTTAAGGTTTAGGGTTTAGCATTTTAGGCTTAGTATTTTGAGTTTAGGAGACAGGCTTTAAGGTTTAGGATTTAGATTTAGGGTTTAGGATTAATGGTTTAGGGCTAGGGTTTAGGATTTAGGATTTATGATTTTTGACTTTAGGAATTAGAGTATAGGGTGTAGGGCTTAGTCTTTTGAGTTTAGAAGATAGGTTTAAGGTTTAGGATTTAGCTTTAGGGTTTAGGATTAATGGTTTAGGGCTAGGGTTTAGGGTTTAGGGTTTAGGGTTTTAGACTTTAGGAATTAGGGTTTAGGGTTTAGGGTTTAGGATTTACAATTTAGGGTTTAGGGTTCAAAGTTTAGGGTTTAGGGTTTAGGGTTTAGGGTTTAGGATTTAGGGTTTAGGAGTTAGGGTTTAGGTATTAGGGTTTAGGGTTAATGGATTAAGGTTTTAAGGTTTAGTGCTTAGAGTTTAGAGTTTAGAATTTAGGGTCTAGGGTTTTGGTTTAAGGGTTTAGGGTTTTAGAGTTTAGGGTTTTAGAGTTTATGATTTAGGGTTTAGGGTTTAGGGTTTAGAGTTTTGTATTTAGGGCTTAGGGTTTAAGGTTTATGGTTTAGGTTTAGGGTTGAGGATTAATGATTTAGGGTTAGGCTAGAGGGTTTATGGCTTAGGTTTTATGGTTTGGGAATTAGAGTTTAGGGTTAAGGGTTTAGGGTTTATGGTTAAGGGTCTAGGGTTTAGAGTTTAGAATTTAGGGCTTAGAATTTAGGGTTTTGGGTTTAGGGTTAGGGTTAGGGTTTATGGTTTATGGTTTAGGGTTTCAGATTTTTGTTTTAGTATTTAGGATTTGGGGTTTTAGGATTTAGGGTTTAGGGTTAGGGTTTAGGGTTTACTATTTAGAGCTTAGGGTTTAGGGCTAAGGATTGAGGGTTTAGGGTTAGGGTTACAGTTTATGATTTAGGGTTTTGGGTTTAGGATTTAGGGTTTAGGGTTTAGGGTTAGGGTTTATGGTTTAGGGTTTATGATTTAGGGTTTAGGGCTTAGGCTTTAGAGTTTAGGAGATAGGGTTTAAGTTTAGGATTTAGGTTTAGGGTTTAGGATTAATGGTTTAGGACTAGGGTTTAGGGTTTATGGTTTTAAAGTTTAAGAATTAGGGGTTAGGGGTTAGGGGTTAGGGTTCAGAGTTTATGGATTAATGGTTTAGGGTTTTGCATTTAGGGATTTGGGTTTAGGGTTTAGGATTTAGGGTTTAGGATTTAAGGTTTGGATTTTGGGTTTAAGGTATAGGATTTAGGATTTTGGGTTAGGGTTTGGGTTTATGGTTTAGGGTGTTGGGCTCTGTATTTAGGATTTAGGGTTTAGGGTTTAAGGTTTAGGACTTAGGGTTCATGATTTGGGGTTTAGGGTAAGGGTTTAAGATTTATGGTTAGGGATTAGAGTTTACATTTTAGGATATAGCGTTTAGGGTTAGGGACTAGGATTTAGAGTTTAGTATTTAGGGTTTAGGGTTCATGGTTTAGATATTAGATTTAGGGTTTAGAGTTAGGGTTTACGGCTTAGTGTTTAGGGTTTAGGTTTAGGGTTTAAGGTTTAGGGTTTAGGGTTTAGGGTTTAGGGTTTAGGTTTAGGGTTTAGGTATTAGGGTTCTAAGTTTAGGGTTTAGAGTTTAGAGTTTAGAGTTTAGAGTTTAGGGTTTAGGGTTTAGGGTTTAGGGTTTAGGGTTTAGGTTTAGGGTTTAAGGTTTAGGGATTAGGGTTTAGGGGTTAGGGTTTAGGTATTAGGGTTTAAGGATTATGGATTAATGGGTTATGGTTTAGGATTTATGGTTTAGGGCTTAGGGTTTAGAGTTTAGAATTTAGGGTCTAGGATTTTGGTTTTAAGGTGTAGGGTTGAGGTTTAGGATTTAGAGTTTAGGGTTTAGGGTTTAGTGTTTAGAGTTTAGTATTTAGGGCTTAGGGTTTAAATTTATGGTTTAGGTTTAATGTTTAGGATTAATTATTTAGGGTTAGGCTAGAGGGTTTATGGTTTAGGATTTATGGTTTGGGAATTAGTGTTTAGGGTTAAGGGGTTAGGGGTTAGGGTTAAGTGTCTAAGGTTTAGAGTTTAGAATTTAGGGTTTTGGGTTTAGGGTTAGGGTTAGGCTTAGGGTTTATGCTTTATGGTTTAGGGGTTTCGGTTTTTGGGTTTAGTATTTTAGATTAAGGGTTTAGGATTTAGGGTTTAGGGTTACAGTTTAGGGTTTAGGGTTTAGGGCTTTGGATTTAGGGGTTAGGGTTAGGGTTACGGTTTATGATTTAGGGTTTTAGGTTTAGGGTTTAGAATTTAGGGGTTAGGGTTAGGGTTACGGTTTATGATTTAGGGTTTTGGGTTTAGGGTTTAGAATTTAGGGTTTAGGGTTAGGGTTTAGGATTTAGGGTTTAGGGTTTTAAGCTTAGTATTTTTAGTTTAGGAGATAGGCTTTAAGGTTTAGGATTTAGGTTTAGGGTTTAGGATTAATGGTTTAGGGTTTATGGTTTTAGACTTTAGGAATTAGGGTATAGTGTTTAGGGTTTAGGGTTTAGGGCTTAGTCTTTTGAGTTTAGGAAATAGGCTTTAAGGTTTAGGATTTAGGATTAATGGTTTAGGGCTAGGGTTTAGGGTTTATGGTTTTAGACTTTAGGAATTAGGGTTTAATGTTGAGGATTAATGGTTTAGGGCTAGGGTTTAGGGTTTATGGTTTTAGACTTTAGGAATTAGGGTTTAGGGTTTAGGGTTTAGGGTTAAGGGTTAAGGGTTTAGGGTTTAGGGTTTAGGATTTAGGGTTTTGGATTTAGGGTTTAGGATTTATAGTTTAGGGATTTTGGTTCAAAGTTTAGGGTTTAGGGTTTAGGGTTTAGAGTTTAGAGTTTAGAGTTTAGGGTTAGGGTTTAGGGTTTAGGGTTTAGGGGTTAGGGTTTAGGGGTTAGGGGTTAGGTATTAGGGTTGAAGGTTAATGTATTAAGGGTTTAAGGTTTAGGTCTTAGAGTTTAGAGTTTAGAATTTAGGGTCTAGGGTTTTGGTTTAAGGGTTTAGGGTTTAGAGTTAAGTGTTTAGAGTTTAGGGTTTAGGGTTTAGGGTTAAGAGGTTTGTATTTAGGGCTTAGGGTTTAAGGTTTATGTTTTAGGTTTAGGGTTTAGGATTAATGGTTTAGGGTTAGGCTAGAGGGTTTATGGCTTAGGGTTTAGGGTTTGGGAATTAGTGTTTAGGGTTAAGGGTTTAGGGTTTAGGGTTAAGGGTCTAGAATTTAGGGCTTAGAATTTAGGGTTTTGGGTTTAGGGTTAGGGTTAGGGTTTATGGTTTATGGTTGAGGGTTTCAGATTTTGGTTTTAGTATTTAGAATTTAGGGTTTTAGGATTTAGGGTTTAGGGTTTACTGTTTAGAGTTTCTGGCTTAGGGCTAAGGTTGAGGGTTTAGGGTTAGGATTATGGTTTATTATTTAGGGTTTTGGGTTTAGGGTTTAGGGTTTAGGATTTAGGGTTTAGGGTTTATGGTTTAGGGATTAGGGTTTAGGGTTTAGGGCTTAGGCTTTACAGTTTATGAGATAGGGTTTAAGGTTTAGGATTTAGGTTTAGGGTTTAGGATTAATGGTTTGGGGCTAGGCTTTAGGGTTTAGGGTTTATGGTTTAGAGTTTAGAAATTAGTGTTTTGGGGTTAGGGGTTAGGGATTATGGTTTAGAGTTTATGGATTATTGGTTTAGGGTTTAGGGTTTTGCATTTAGGGATCTGGGTTTAGGGTTTAGGATTTAGGGTTTAAGGTTAAGGTTTTGGGTTTAAGGTATAGGATTTAGGATTTAGGGTTAGGGTTGGGTTTATGGTTTAGGGTGTTTGGTTCTGTATTTAGGATTTAGGGTTTAGGTTTTGGGGTTTATGGTTTTTTTTTTGTTTTTTTTTATTTGAACGACCCTTGGGGGGGTCAGGGGCTTAGCAGCACCCCCAGGCCTTAGCATAAATAAAATCAAACAAAATACAAGGAGGGGGACACAAACCTAACCTCCGATCCTATGGTGGTTCATCAGTCGACCTTCCTACTGAGGATAGTCAACTTATCCCCGTTCTAGAAAGAAAAAACTAGAAGCTAAGCACCTAAAAGAGAGGACTCCTCTCGATACAAATAATCTAGAATTCGGAAATAAGGGAGACTCTCCCCTTACAAAAGTAAGAAAAGAAAAACCTATACCTATTCCAAGAAGCTATAATTATAAAATCATAGCCAGGTTGAGGCGGTTGAACACACCTTCAAGGAGGTTGTTTAATTCTTCTGAGTCTCTTTCTTCTGAAATTTTGCATACCCATTTTTTCCAGAATGTAGCGTCCTTTGGATGCACCTGGTAGTTGATGATACGTGTAGAAATGTTGAATAATGTCTTGCCTATGACTCCATTTAGATAAATAATCAGCTGTACAATTGGCTTCCCTGAAGGTATGTTTGCATTGGAAATACTCACACTGATTACTGATATTTTTAAGTTCCTGTACGTGCTGCTGAAGCTGCCAAGGTGTTGGGCTGTTGTGATTGAGCCATGTGCTATGCAGCTCAGAATCCACCTCCAAAATAATCTTCTTGTATCCATGTTGCACACACCAATTGACTCCATGTGTAGCTGCCTGTATCTCTGCTTTGTTATTGGTACCAAATCCAAGAGGTATATATATAGCGTATGCATATATCATAATGCCTTGGTCATCCCTTAGGATTCCTCCTCCACCAATTTTACCTGGATTGCTAAGGTCACTACCATCTGTATTCAGCTTGTATATTCCCCTTGTAGGTTTGTCCCAGCCGACTGGGGTTACCTTAAGCTCATGCCTGCATTTTTCTACCATGCTGATCACTTCCTTCCAGTTGCTGGTCCATTGCAGGTATGGGAACATAGTGATAAATAATTGCATCATGTCTTTGAATATGAGGTACTTGACTCTACCAATACTGGACTGCTTACCTCCATATTTAACTGAGCACCTGTTTTTCCACAGATTCCAGCAAATGAAAATAGGGAGGGCTTGATTTAAAATTTTGTGAACCTCGTTGCTGTGATGGCTACTTCTCCAGGTCATCAATAAACTTCTCAGGGTTGTGCATGATTGTTCAATTCCCATCAATGCTGCATGGACCTTCCAAATGTGCTTGGCAAAATTTCCGGACACAAGGATGTGATCAATATCATCCCTCCCTGGTCTGTGACAGCAGTAGCAGCTGGTTGGCTCGATTCCAAAGCTGGCAAGCTTTTTGTTGGTTGGCAACTTGCCTCTCAAAGCTCTCCAAATAAAGAAAGACACTTTGAAAGGGAAATTTTTATGCCATATGAAAGTGTTGATCAGGTCCTTGGCATGTTTTTTCCTGATAGTTTCTCATGCAGCTGAGATAGAAAACTGGCCACTATCTGCAGGAGTCCAGACTGCTTCATTAGGAACATCTTCATGTTGTTGAATATGAGTATTAAGGATGATAGGGATAGTGAGAAGAGGAGCATGTTGTCTCACTAAACTTTCCTTCCATCGTCCTTCTTCAATAAAATGTGAAACTTGGAGATTATTTAAACTAGATATATTGTCCATGTGATCAGCCAAAGGTCCATCCCCAAGCCAATTATCCCACCAAAAGTGACAGCTTCCTGAGTGAATTTTCCATGTGATGTGAGGCTCCACGTCATGTCTGTTTCTGAGTAGATATTTCCAAACCAAGGATTGTCCAGTGGCCCATTTCTTGGCCACTGGATTGGCTCTTTGACAATACTTGGCTTTTAAAAATTGTCCCCATAAGGAATTTTTTGTTCTGAAGGTCCACCACTGTTTATATTGAAAAGATGTACAAATATCAGAGAGAAGTCTCACCCCTATACCACCCTCGTCAATAGGATAACTGAGAGTTTCCCATGAGGCCCAATTATACTTTTTCTTTTCTTTGTCCATTCCCCAGAAAAAATCAGCAGTTATGCTCTTCAAATACTTTATAGTGGTTTTAGGAGGAGAGATAGTAGCCATAGTGTGGATGGGAATCGATTGCAACACATGTTTCACAAGTGTGACTCTACCTCCAAAGCTTAAGATTCTGGATTGCCAACCACTAATCTTCTTATCACCTTTGTCCACCAGATCAGAATAATATATAATCCTCTGTCCACCAATGTACAAGGGACAACCCAAGTAGTTAATAGGACTTTCTTTCCAGCTGAACCCAGTGGTCTCTTTGATCATAACAATAATATCAGGATTGGTGTTTGAAGGGACCATAAAGTGGCTTTTGGACTTGTTAAGTAGTTGATCAGAGACTGCCTCATAGGTAGAGATTGTCTTCATAATCAGGTGCACAGATTGCCAGGTCCCTGATGTGAAAATAATAATATCATCAGCAAAACAAAAATGATTAATCTGAGGGCCTCTGAGTTCCATGTGAAACCCCTTGTACTCCTGATTTTGATGAAGGAGATTCAGCATTCTTGATAATACCTCAGCCCCCAAAATAAATAGGGCTGGGGATAGGGGATCAACTTGCTTGAGACCTCTAGTGGAGTGAAAAAATCCATGCCTTTTGCCATTAATGATCACTGAGTACCAGTTGTTACTCATAATTCTCCAGACTCTGTCTATAAAGAGTTCACCAAACCCCATTTTCCTCAAAACCAGGCAAGTATATGACCAAGAAACCCTGTCATAAGCTTTAGTCATGTCAAGCTTGATCACTACATTGTCTCCTTCGTTGGGGTTTTTAATGCCATGAATGATTTCTTGGGCCAACATGATATTTTCAGAGATATTCCTTCCCTTAACGAATCCAGATTGATTTTCAGAAATCAAACTAGGAAGGATAGGAGCAAGTCTGATACTAAGAATTTTGGAAATGATTTTGTTGGAGAAATTGCTGAGACTGATAGGTCTAAATTCATTGAGCTTGCTCGGATGGTCAGCTTTAGGTAAGAGTACCAAACATGAATGAGTCATGAATTTAGGCATAATGTGACCATTGAAGAAGGACTGAACTGCAGCCAGTAAGTCTTCCTTAATAATATCCCAACAGGTCTGATAGAATTTTCCTCCAATGCCATCAGGCCCTGGTGCTAAGTGAGGATTCATAGACATTACTACTTGCTTCAATTCTTCCATGGTTGGCATGATGTCCAGGACCTGGTTCTGTTCTTGAGTAACCATTCTAGGGATACATTGCAGAATATCTTCACTGATTCTGTCAGTATGCCCAGTGAAAATGTTTTGGAAATATTGACAAGCTTCTTTAGTAATGTTATCATCCCCTTGTACCCAATCTCCTTCATCTGTACAAATTTTGTGAATGAAAAGTCTCCTCCTGCTGCCCCTCATAAGAGCATGGAAATACTTGGTATTCACATCCCTTTTCTTGAACCAATGTAACTGAGTTTTCTGTTGAAGAATGGATTGCTCCAGCTTCAAATATTTAATATATTGAGCATTAATATTATGCAGCTTGGACCTGTTTTCTTCAGTATTGACAATAATAGTTTCTTCTTCAGCAACTCTGACCTGCTCTTCATATTCCAGTGCTTTTGCAAATATATCTCCATACTCCAGTCGTGACCAAGTACTCAGGGTGTTGGTTAACCTCCTCATTTTAGTGTGTAAAGACCACATGGGATTACCAACCACTTCCCTTTCCCAACAAGTTTTAACAGGAGCATAGAACCTAGGATTCTCAGCCCAGAGATTAAGGAACTTGAAGTACTTTGTAACTTGATCTTGTCTCATAGTCCTTTCCAGCAATAATGGACAATGATCAGACCCAACTGAGGGGAGATGAGTGATCATGGTTTGAGGCATAATTTCAAGCCATTTATCATTCACCATGGCCCTATCAAGCCTTTTCCAGATCATGGCCTCTTCAGTCCTCTGGTTACACCACGTGAAAGGTTGCCCATTGTAGCCAATATCAATCAATCCACAAGCCTCAATGATACTAATAAACTCAAAACTCTTATTCATGTTATAATCCCTGCCTCCTTGTTTCTCCTTAGTGGAAGTAATAACATTGAAATTTCCAATAGTGCACCAAGGCATCACTTTCAGAGAATTGCAAGAGTCTATCCCACAAAGGCCTTCTGAGATGATCTTTACATTTGGCATAAATATAGGAGGTAATATATTTCTCATTGTACTGTGAGTGCTTCAGTTCACAAGTAGTGTGTTGTTCATTAGTTTCTGGAATTTTACATTCAAACTCACCATCCCAAAACAGTCAAATTTTATTATTAGGATTACTGTGAGCTTTGTCCATATTCATTTGAATTCTATAACTGGTAATTTGGGAACTATCTGCAAAAGGTTCAAGAATGGCAATTATGGAGAGATTGTGAATTTTCTTGAGTGTTTGAATCCTTTCCAAGGATCCTTGGGTGTTGATACTTCTAGCATTCCAACATAGAGTCTTAATCATCATAAACCTCTGCTTTTAGCTCTAGTATTGGGTATGCTGGTGGTAGCAGATTTACTGTTGGATTTCAAGGTTTGCCTTGTTTCCTTCCTTCCTCTAGGGGATAGGCCTTGTTTCCCTGTGACTTCTTGGACTTCTTCTTGATTTCCAGTGTGAAATGTGGAACCAAAAGCCTTGATTAGATGGTTACTAATCTCCTCTTATTCATCCTCATTGTCATATATGGATTGAGTGTCTTGGTCATATTCATCCTCAGAATTATGGACCCCATATTCATCAAATTCCTCTTCAGTCTCCTTGTGTACCTGTTGTCCAGTTTCAGTTCCTCTTTCCTTTTGTTGTCTTTTTTAATAGCATCTCTCCTTATTTTGCTTAGCTTGGCTTGAGATTTATTGTTAGGAGGTTTATCAGGTGCTTCCCCTGTACCTTTAATATTATGAGGAGTCTGGCAGTTAACTTCTTCCTTCCCCTGTTGAGTGTCAGTGTTGTGCTTCCCATCTATGCCATGATGTACCTGTCCCTGGTTACCAGTTTCTGTAAGTGAATTCTCATTGCTTATGCCCAGTGTATGTTGATCCTCTTCTTGCTGGTTCTGTGCCTGATTCTTTCTATTTTGAGGTGTAGCAGGAGCTCTATAGTCTCTATGTTGGTCAGTGTATTCCCCCTCATGCAGAACATGAGTCAATTCCCTCCCTTTGGTTACCCCATCCTGCAGATTAGGTGGTTTCTCCTTGAACCCTCCATCCATCCCTCTCGAAACTTCAACAATATTTACAGCAGTCTCAACACATATAATATTGGGTTGATGGGGTATTGGGAGATTTAAGTCAATACCTGATTCATGGTTTGCTTGGTCTTCTTGTTGCACTGCCTTATTATTGATGTCCTTTCCAGCCTCATTTGTGTTAGGTTGTTCCTGCATTTCAAGATTACTATAAGTATTTTGAGTGGAAATAGTATGAATTGTACCTGTTTGTGCTGCTTGTTGTGGGGTCTGTGCCCTGCTTTCTTTATGTTGAGGTGATCTAGGTCTTCACACAGTCTTGGGATTGACATGTTCCTGATTTTTCTTTTCTGAGTCTGCCATTGGTCCTCTTGCGCTTGTTGCTCCTTTTCTTGCTGATTTTGTGATTGCTCATTGGATTGGATAACAGCCTGCTTGCCTTCCCCTATGGATGTGTTTGTTTTGCTTTCTTGTGTCCCTTGATCTCCTTTTGACTTACCCTTCTTTTCTGCTTCCATCTTCTTTCTTCTTTGATAATCTTCATCCCTTTGTTTGATTGTGCAAACATGTATCATATGTCCTTGATATTTACAGTAAGTGCAATAGTCTGGTATACTGTCATATTCAATAGCTTGCCATTTTCCTCTAGTTAGGTCCTCTTCATCATAGCCAAACCAAATATGTTGTTGCTTCTCCATGGTGAGGTCAATTTGGATTTTTACCCTGGCCAAACTACCCCTTGTTTTTTGGGCAGAAGCATTGTCAAGATACAGAACCTTACCAATAGGAGACAAGAGGGCAGTTCTGATTTCTTTCTTATAGCAATGCCATGGTAGCCCTGTCAGAGATACCCATACTGGTACAATGGGAGTTTCCTCTTCAGGTTTGAAGGTGGGGGTCCATGTTTGGATCCTCATAAGTTGTCCTTCGATGGTCATATTTTGCTTAGTCCATACAGTAATGTAATCCAATTCATTGTCAAGATCAATATAAACATGCCTAGAATTGTAGTGAGCTATCTTGACTCCTCCCGATAATTGAGTTTCAGTTATGAAACTCTTTCTTAGCAGCTCCATCTTGGGCATTGCATTACTGAATTTACCAATAAGGGTAAATCTGCAATCAATAGCCCAATTATTCATAAAGTCATCCTCCTTAAATATCACAGCCATCTTGCCTTGTTTGGTGGTGACCTTAGGAGTCTCAAACCTTATAGGAACAATATTTTTGGCCTGGTTATATCGAAGTCTAGCAGCGTAAGATTGGACCACAGTGTAAGGGGGAGGTTCTTGGACCACATCCTTTTTAGGCTGTTGTTGTGTATTATAATTGTTTGGCTCCTTAGGGGGGATCTGTTCTTGGTACATAGGCTTACTTTGTTGAGCCTGAGGTGTGTCTAGCAAAATTATTGGAAACTTGAGGGAACTGATTTTGCTGCTGATTCACACCAGTCCCTTGGTTTTGTTGTGTACCTGTAGCTTCTTCACTCCCTTATTTTGACTGAGTACCATTAGCCTGTACTTGTGCTTGATTTTTCTGGGCAGTACTCAGGTTCTCAATTACATTATGGTGCATCTGAGTAGGGCTTTATCATTCACAATAATATTAAGAGAAGTATTACGTGACTTACCCGTCTGTACCTCTCTTAATTTATTCAGTTCAACATTAGCATGTAGCTCTTTAACAGTTGCATTATCATTAGTTTTAGAGACCTTACCTGCCTGTGATGCCTCTTCCTTTTGATCTGGACTTAAGGTGATCAACTCCTTGATAGAGTGCAGCTATCCTTTGTGACTGCTCTTGATTCCCTTATGATGTGGTGCACTTGAATTATCTTGATTAAGGCTTTGGGTCTGATCCTTCGCCTGATTATTATCCTGATTTAGGATGCTAGTAAGACGATTAGAAGTTGAAGCCTCCCCTGCATATTGCACATTTGATACATTATTCATTTTCCTCAGCTCCCTACTGTCATGTGCCTCCCTGAATTCGGTTGTGTTTGATGGTATTTCCTCTATCTGATCTATAGGGCCTGTAGTTGCCTCCCCCTGCAGAATCGAAGAGATAATTATGTTAGGATGTTTCTTAGAATTTCCAATTGTTACCTTGGGGTGATTGTCTTCATCCAGGGGATTCATTCGATGTATCCTTTGTTCCTCCTTGCTGATCGGAGCTCCGGCGACATCACCGAAATTTCTCGCGTCGGTCATTCCACCGTTAAAATGGTTAGGGATTTCATTGAGATGTACTCCTTGACCTGGGGAAGATTCCCCAGTGGTTGAAATCTCATTCAGATCATCAGAAATTGGTCGAATATGAGGGCGAAATTTCGGCGATTTCCAGGCGATCCCTGCCAAAGTCGCCTTCATGGATCTCTCAATTGGGACGGTGGAATCCTTTGATTTTTGAACTGGAGGTAGATCACTAGATATATATTCAAGATTTCCTGACGTTTTAACTTGAATCATCCCAGAATATTCCAGGAATATAATTTTACGCACCCAGTCCAACTCTTGCTCTGAAATTGCGACGTGGATCGCTTCAGTTCTTCACAATTTTGAAGAGTTGTCGGATGATTCTGTAGAGGCGCCTGAGTGGGGTTTGTTCATCTTGGAGTTGCGCTTCAAATGGGACTGGTCCGGTGGCTGGAGATGCATTCCCGAGGGCTCTTTCGCCATTCTGGTGAGTAGCTGCTTCGTTCGCCTGCTGAGCGAATTTTTAGAGAGATATTTTTAGAGTTTAGGGGTTAGATTTTAGGGTTTTGGGTTTTGGGTTTAGGGTTTTGGGAAGGTTTTAGGGTCTAGGGTCTAGAGTTTAGGGTTTAGGGTTAAGGGTTAAGGGTTTAGGGTTTAGAGTTTAGTGTTTAGGGTTTAAGGTTTAGGAATTAGGGTTCATGATTTGGGGTTTAGGGTAAGGGTTTCAAGTTTATGGTTAGGGATTAGAGTTTACATTTTAGGATATAGCATTTAGGGTTTAGGGATTTGGGTTTAGAGTTTAGGATTTAGGATTTAGGGTTCATGGTTTAGAGTTTAGATTTAGGGTTTAGAGTTAGGGTTTAGGGTTTAGGGTTTAGGATTTAGTGTTTAGGGTTTAGAGTTTAGGGCTTAGGGTTCTAAGTTTAAGGTTTAGAGTTTAGGGTTTAGGGTTTATGGTAACGGGTTTAGGGTAACGGGTTTAGGTATTATAGTTTAAGGTTTCTAGATTAATGGTTTATGGTTTAGGGTTTAGGGTTTAGGGATTAGAGTTTAGAGTTTAGAATTTAGGATCTAGGGTTTTGGTTTTAGGGTTTAGGGTTGAGGTTTAGGATTTAGAGTTTAGGGTTTAGGGTTAAGGGTTTAAAGTTTAGTATTTAGGGCTTAGGGTTTAAAGTTTATGGTTTAGGTTTAGGGTTTAGGATTAATTGTTTAGGGTTAGGCTAGAGGGTTTAGGGTTTAGGGTTTGGGAATTAGTGTTTAGGGTTAAGGATTTAGTGATTAGGGTTAAGGATCTAGGGTTTCGAGTTTAGAATTTAAGGTTTTGGGTTTAGGGTTAGGGTTTATGGTTTAGGGTTTAGGGTTTAGTATTTTGGATTAAGGGTTTAGGATTTAGGGTTTAGGGTTACGGTTTAGGGTTTAGTGTTTACGGTTTAGGGCTTTGGATTTAGGGTTAGGGTTACGGTTTAGGATTTAGGGTTTTGGGTTTAGGGTTTAGGATTTAGGGTTTAGGGTTAGGGTTTAGGGTTTCGGGTTTTAGGCTTTGTATTTTGAAGTTAGGAGATAGGCTTTAAGGTTTAGGATTTAGGTTTAGGGTTTATGATTAATGGTTTAGGGCTAGGGTTTAGGGTTTATGGTTTTAGACTTTAGGAATTAGGGTTTAAGGTTTAGGGTTTAGGGTTTAGGGTTTAGGGCTTAGTCTTTTTAGTTTAGGGGATAGGCTTTAAGGTTTAGGATTAATGGTTTAGGGCTAGGGTTTAGGGTTTAGGGTTTATGGTTTTAGACTTTAGGAAATAGGGTTTAAGATTTAGGGTTTAGGGTTTTGGGTTTAGGGTTTAGGGTTTAGGATTTAGGGTTTAGGATTTAGGGTTTAGGGTTTAGGGTGTAGGATTTATGGTTCAGGATTTACAGTTGAGGGTTTAGGGTTCAAAGTTTAGGGTTTAGGGTTTAGTGTTTAGGGTTTAGGGTTCATGATTTAGGGTTTAGGTTAAGGGTTTCAAGTTTATGGTTAGGGATTAGAGTTTACATTTTAGGATATAGCGTTTAGAGTTTAGGGATTTGGGTTTAGAGTTTAGGATTTAGGGTGTAGGGTTCATGGTTTAGAGTTTAGATTTAGGGTTTAGAGTTAGGGTTTAGGGTTTAGTGTTTCGGGTTTAGGATTTAGTGTTTAGGATTTAGAGTTTAGGGTTTAGGGTTCTAAGTTTAGGGTTTAGAGTTTAGAGTTTAGAGTTTAGGGTTTATGGTTTAGGGTTTAGGGTTTAGGTTTAAGGTTTAGGGGTTAGGGTTTAGGGGTTAGGGTTTAGGTATTAGGGTTTAAGTTTTATGGATTAATGGTTTATGGTTTAGGGTTTAAGGTTTAGGCCTTAGGGTTTAGAGTTTAGAATTTAGGGTCTAGGGTTTTTAGTTTAGGGTTTAGGGTTGAGGTTTAGGATTTAGAGTTTAGGGTTTAGGGTTTAGAGTTTAGTATTTAGGGCTTAGGGTTTAAAGTTTATGGTTTAAGTTTAGGGTGTAGGATTAATTGTTTAGGGTTAGGCTAGAGGGTTTATGGTTTAGGGTTTAGGGTTTGGGAATTAGTGTTTAGGGTTAAGGGTTTGGGAATTAGTGTTTAGGGTTAAGGGTTTAGGGGTTAGGGTTAAGGATCTAGGGTTTAGAGTTTAGAATTTAGGGTTTTGGGTTTAGGGTTAGAGTTTATGCTTTATGGTTTAGGGTTTTGGGTTTAGTATTTGGATTAAGGGTTTAGGATTTAAGGCTTAGGGTTACGGTTTAGGGTTTAGTGTTTAGGGTTTTGGGCTTTGGATTTAGCGTTTACGGTTAGGGTTATGGTTTATGATTTAGGGTTTTGGGTTTAGGGTTTAGGATTTAGGGTTTAGGGTTAGGGTTTA